>JAQGCP010000596.1:0-15788 GCA_034699885.1 Acrobeloides thornei | reverse complement strand
AAATTGTGCGACGGTGTGCGTTAACTATTTTAATACTTGTGTCGCTACTTGTAAAGGAGGTATATGCCAAAAAGACTTTCGATTGAATCTGAACAAGTTTAGACTTTTATTGTAACTTTATGAAATGCATGAAATATTACACTCAAGGAACTCATGTAAGACAATCATTCAATTCTATAAATATTTTTTTAGCAATGCTTCTGGCCCATTCTCATTTATACGGGATTTTCAAATCCGAGTGTGTCGTAGTTCTAAAGGATAAAATTTTAAGAATCAAAATTGTTGTAAATCAAAATTGTCGTTTGTCTAGAATGAAAATAAAAGTTTAAAGTAAAAATCGTCTTTACAATTTGTATGAAAATATTGAAATAATACAAGAGTAAACCGAGTTCTTTAGTTTGTTAATTTTCCTTAAAAAAAGTGGATAGAATTCTCATCAAAATAAAATCGGAAGTTGTATGTAGCATATGTATAAAGGAAATTGATCTGGAATTTTGTCTCATATATGGGACAGCCGGCATGCTCATATATGGGAGAGAGTCCATAATTAATATTTTTGATAGAGAAAATTCGGATATTGGTGATAGTGATGATTCACAGGATGATGATTGTTAGTTTAAACAATTATAACTGGCATTGTTTCTTTAGTTGTACCTTATAAGGAGTTAGACTATCCCGTATATTAGTACTTGAAATGCCAGCTGTCCCATATATGGGACAAATTCAAATAAAACCTACAACCATAAACCGGTCTCGTTCGAGTTGGACAAATTTTCTCATTCCAAAAATATAATTTTTTCTCACAAAGTCAAAACTCTGTTGTATGGTTAAATTCAGCCAAACATTATCATAGAGAAAAACCTTTGGATAAGAAAAGCTATCGTGGAACAAAATAGTCGGTTTAATTACCCAAGTTTGAGGTAATTTCAGAATTGGCTCCTAGCGGAATCGAACCTACGGGCCCAAGTTACTTAAAAGCCTAGACGTAATTTTATGCGGGGAATCGATAGCGCACATTTCCGAAGCGTAAAAACGCTTCCCTGATCCTGATTCAGGAACGAGGCGGGTATATTAAAGCGAAAATGAACTATACTTCGAATTTTCACCGGAAAAACCGGCTGTCTAGGGGTTTTCCTATGCGAGGAATTTTGAAAACGATAAGAAAATTATTTTTCGCATGAAAAATAAAATGCACTTCAATGGCATGAAAAAATGCTGGTTTGCCGGTGAAAATTCGAATTTTAGTTCATTTTCGCTTCAAAATACTAATCCCATCCCTGAATCAGGGTTGGGTAAATTTTTCCCTGCCTTGAAAATGCGCGCAATCGATTCCTAGCATAGGAAAACCCCTAGACAGCGGTTTTCCGGTGAAAATTCGAATTTTAGTTCATTTTCGCTTTAATATACCCACCTCGTCCCTGAATCAGGGTCAGGGAAGCGTTTTTACGCTTCGGGAATGTGCACAATCGATTCCCCGCATTTTAGAAAAAATTTTTATCATTTTTTGGACACTACAAGAAGGATTGGCTCCTAGCGGGACCTGCGGGCCCAAGTTGCTTAACTTGCCAGATCGGATGAGATCACTCTTTACAGGGGTGGGAAACTTTGTTAGGATTGTGGCTGAATTCGTCGAAAATATGTTTCCCGGGTGCTAATAACCCAGTTGATTGAGATGTGAAAGAGAGGATGCTGATGGCTCGAATATCAGTATCCTGACGATGCATTAATCATAGAAAATTTGGATGCTTTATTAAACTTTTATGAGATAACTAATTAAAAAAGAACATAGTAAAACTAAAAAATTAAGTCATCTTTCCATTGAATGTTAACAAACCAAGCTACAATAAGGTTTGGCTCGGCAAAATTCTTGTTTAGTCAAAATTTCTTTAACTTCCTCATAGTTGCATGCTGACTGTTGGTCATTTTTAGTCGGGACTTGAGTTTCTACACCCGAATCCGGCGATCTTTTTGCTCTAGTATCAGCCGAGTTTCCTGAAATTTAACAATTTTGACAAAACATCATTTTTACCTAAATTTCCGCAGATATTTTGAAGAATCTTGTCCACGAAATCAAAGTTTGTTGCATTATAAGCTCTATCTGTTGATCCGGCAACCAAAACAAGTTCGTAATAATTGACATCTAAAACCAGGAAGCACATTTTCTCGAAATGTAAGGCTGACTAACGCCAACTCCAACTGCGAACACGGTTATATTCTTGCTATAAGCCCTTTGTTGGGCTTCAACAACATCACTGCTATCTTGACCATCTGTGATAACAATCATGATATTCGGCGAGTTTGGTCGATCTCCGGCTTGACCAAAAACCTGATCTATCGCCATATTCATGCCAGAAGCAATGTCATTGCCTCCACCTGGGAAAGGAACTTGAAGAATCGCGTTTTCGACTGAAGGATTGTCCATATATTGAGCTAAACCGAATTGTTTGATTGCTGGAAAGTCAAAAGTGACCATGCCGATGTGTGATTGCTAAAATTTTGAATAAGCATTTAATTCGAGAAATCATTTTTGAATACTCATAGATCGAGATTCCGAATGCTACTCATAAAAATCTTGAAAATCGACATTTTTTACGTCAAAAACTACTGACCTTGACTATTTTCTGTGAAAAATAACTGAATTTCCATGTAAAAACCCGATGTACTTATAGCTTTAGGCAAACAACCCAGAGATCGAATCGCCCTAATCCCAGTAACCCGGAATCCAGGGGTCCTTGTGGTTTATGGGACCCATAGGAACCCGGGTTAAGGACCCACTTGGACCCAAAACAACTTTTAATCTAAAACAAACATTTGGGAAAGGATAAGCTACTGGAATAGCCTGAATGGGTGAAGCAACAACAACTTACATTATCATTCGGTCCAACACTAATATTCTTAACGGTCGAAGCAAGTGCATTCAGAGTTTTATTAAAGTTAACGATCCCGATGCTATAAGACGAGTCGACAGCGAAAACAAGGTCTATCGAAGATTTGTGACAGTTAAACGCTGTTGTCGTTGTTGAAGCCATCGTAGTCGTGATAGTTGATGGCCGTGTTGTTGTCGAAGTCGATGTTGGAGCTCGAGTGGTGGTAGGGCTAGTTGTAGTGGTGATCTGAGAAGTTGTCGTAGTCGATTCTGTTTTCGTCGTTGGTACTAAGATCGTAGTTGAGGTTGTCGGAATTTGTGTTGTACTAGTAGTGTTTGGTCCACGAGTAGTTTTCTCTTCAGAAGAGCTACTATCGCAACCGTGTCTGTGATGTCTATGGTGTTTATGTCGACGGCGCCCATGTTCCCTAGAGGACGAAGAATCCGACGGAGATCCTACAAATTTCTACATCTCGTTAAAACCTTAAATTACCATCAGTTCGATCACCACAAACCAAAATTTCAGCCATCAAACAACTCAAAACTAACATAGTTATCAAGCAAAACTTCACCATTTTCTCTTATCAGTGAGATACTTGTTTGAAATCGTCAACAACCATGGTCTTTTATATTCAATTATCCACCAAATTTTTATGCGGGCTTATGTTTATCCACACCCTTTGTGCCATACAAAATTTTTTATGTGTTTATCCACACCCTTTGCGCTTGTTCTAAAAATTTTTAGACCTCAGAAATAAACATTATATTAGGGAGTGACTGAGATATAGACAAACAATCATAGTAGCAAAGCTCTTTCTACTCTTGTACATTTGGCCTTCTTTATAATCCATGAGAATTGGTGACGTAAAACACTTTTTTTCGTCACCAATATTTGACGTCAGCTCCTTTTACGTTGTGTTTCGGCCAGATTCTTCTATTTGTTCGGTGTCTTTTGAATGCGCCAAATATATAGCAGTTTTTAGAGTGCTTATAGTCAGTATTGAAAGATGTGATCAGAGTCTCTACCAAAGTTATGCTACGATTTTGTGTAACTTCTCACCAACTTGGGTATAGGTGTTTTTAGCCAGCTTTTCAAGATCAATCCTCATGGATTATAAAGAAGACCAAATGTACAAGAAACGAAAGAACTTTGCACTATGATTGTTTGTCTATGTCTCAGTCACTCCCTAATATAATTTTTATTTCTGAGGTCTAAAAATTTTTAGAACAGGCGCAAAGGGTGTGGATAAACGCGTAAAAATTTTTGTATGGCGCAATGGGTGTGATCGACCAAACTCGCCGAATATCATGATTGTTATCACAGATGGTCAAGATAGCAGTGATGTTGCTGGAGTAAAAATGATGTTTTGTCAAAATTGTTAAATTTCAGGAAACTCGGCTGATACTAGAACAAAAAGATCGGCGGATTCGGGTGTAGAAACTCAAAATGACCAACAGTCAGCATGCAACTATGAGGAAGTTTTTGAAATTTTGACTAAACAAGAATTTTGCCGAGCCAAACCTTATTGTAGCTTGGTTTGTTAACGTTCAACGGAAAGATGACTTGATTTTTGAGTTTTATCATGTTCTTTTTTAATTAGTTATCTCATAAAAGTTTAATAAAGCATCCAAATATTCATCGTCAGGATTCGAGCCATCAGCATCCTCTCTTTAACATCTCAATCAACTGGTTTATTAGCACCCGGGAAACATATTTTCGGCGAATTAGCAGTAAAATTGGTATTTTCCTGTTATCCCGCCCGTGCTGGGTGTATTGAAGTACCAAATGCTTGAATCAGGGCCAGGAAAGCGTTTTCATGCTCTGAAAATGTTTGTAATCGATTCCCCGCATAAAATTACCCCCTAGACACCCGTGACTTTCTCATAAAAATCCGAAAATGTTTGGTTTTCGCTTCAATACACCCAGCACGGGCGGGATAACAGGAAAGTACCAAATTTTTTAGTACACCACTTTTTTCACTTAATTCTTTTTTTGTTGTGTTTATCATGAAGAGTTGTTCTAAGGTGACTATGTATCACAATCGGCGCTCCGAGTGTTAATATTTAAATTTAGTATTTGGCCATGTTTTCCAATACTTTTCGGAATATGTTTTATGGAGATTTTAGAGAGCGAAATTTAACAGAAATTCGTTTGTGTAACGTTGATCCATATGAATTTCAAGAATTATTATGTGTTATCTATCCAACACAAAAACCCATTTCAAGTATACTTAAAAAATGATCTATTCAAAACAATCTTAGGCATTAATGTGGCAGTAATCCTAAAGCTGGCAGATCAATTCGAAATACCATCGCTTATGCATGCTTGTGAGCAATTTTTATTACATTCCAACCATGTCATGAATGAAGAAAAGTTGCGGTTAGGCGAACAATATCGACTTAAAAGATTAATGGTATTTGAAAAATTATTTCACAAAATTCACGTGATTTAGGATGAATGTCTAAAGAAGATGAGCATAATGCCTTCATTACATGACATCTTTTAACTAAAATATAATGTTTGATTGTTAAAAAAAAGTTCGTGGAATAATCAACTTTTTTGCCTAAGTTGCAATGAAAAATTATTTGTTGAAACGATTTATCTGAAAAACTAGAAACTTCCATAAAAAAGAAGAAAAAAAACTTTTTCGCCTACTTTACGAACTTTATTATATGTCAATGAAGTTTTATTAAAATTTTTGTTAAAGAAATAAATATTATCAAAACACATGGGTTTCATTAGGCGACATAGTAGCAGAAATTCCATATTGGTCAAAAGTGGGTCCAAAAATATTAACACATTAGGGCCCGAAAATTTGGGTGTTAGCACCCGCATTCAAAAGCACCCATTGGTGGGTGCTAGCATCCAGCACCCATATTTTTTAGAATTGCATTTAATCGATTGATTCAAAAAAATAACAAAATTTTTTGTAAAAATTAAAAAATTAGGGGGTTATCTCTAAAAATTGAAAAATATGCGAATTTCAAAAATGTCTCCAAACCGGCTAATTTTTTGTAGTCGGGGTTTTTGGCTATGTGAAACACGATGGCGATATTTTTTAATAAATTTTTTTAATAAAAATTAGAAAATTAAGGGACTACCCCCTAAAAATTCAAATTTTTCATGAAACGAGAGTGGGCGCATTCGATTCCTTGTCAAAAATTAACAGAGGGTTTAGTGAAGTTTATTTAACGTGCTGAAATGCGCAGGAAACCCGAGAAAATGGCATTTTTTGAAAAAAAATTTTTCCAAAAATGCTTTTTTCTCGGGTTTAGTCTTTCAAAGTTAATCTTTCAAATTGTACGAAATATGGTATTTGTCTATGTAAGAGTATGCCGGAAATTCATCCACCATTTTTTGGGTAAAATTTTCGGGTTGACAAAATTTCAAGTGTTACCTTTAAATTTTTAAAACTCAAACACTGTTTATGTTAAGTCAATAAAAGGGTTATAAAACTATTGATAACATCAACTTTTTTTATGACGAATAAAAATTTTTTAATTTTTGATGACGAATAGAAAATGTTTACTAATAAGTATTTACAATATCATGAAAATCATGTGACCTTTTACTTAATAAATCAAAATCATACGATTAAATTTTTATATATATTTATTTCGTCGGATGTTCTTTACAGCTGCAATTTG
The DNA here is from genome assembly GCA_034699885.1 of Acrobeloides thornei. Taxonomy (NCBI): domain Eukaryota; kingdom Metazoa; phylum Nematoda; class Chromadorea; order Rhabditida; family Cephalobidae; genus Acrobeloides; species Acrobeloides thornei. Next base: position 9,274 of record JAQGCP010000596.1, on the reverse strand, counting down.
GGTCGTTTCCTTCTTTGCCTAAAAGTTTTTATATGAGATCTTTAAAAGTTTGGTTACATTTGCATTGACAATCTTGTCCTTCGAAGCATTTGCAGTTGTTCTTTTCACAGCAACGACAATCTTCTCCTTTGCAACTAGCACCTAAAACAAATCTTTGAGGTCAATCTTTCATCATTTCGAAAATTAACTTACCGCAATTCACGCATTTGCAAACCATTTTTGTTTGTTCGTTAAATAATAGAAATCGAAGGATTTGGTCAAATGTTTTCGATTTCAAGCTTATATATTGTTTTAATATGTTTACTGTTTACAAAATTTCGATATATCATGTAAGTTCGTGAGTTTGCTATAGTCGAAAAGATTTCTTAAACACATGATGTGAGGAAAACTTTTAGAGAAAACTAATAAATATCATCAATCTATTCTCTTTTTTTCAGAACGCGAGAATTGTTCTAGAAAAGTAAACAATATTTACCAGTTTAGGCTCTTATCATTCAGATATTGAAATCTTCGAAAGATTCAAAAATCATAGCAAATAAATACAAACATCAAAAAAATATCTAATATTAGTTGTGAAAACACATGATGTGACTTTCAGCATGGATCATATGTGTTCAAGGGGTGGGAAAGAGACGAATGGACCCAAAGTGGGGATGGTCCGAGACATAAAGGTCCCCATTGTTTTTTTCAAAAAAAATTCTAAAAAATCGATAAATTTGTAATTTTTGACATAATGTTAAATTTAACTATAGTCCGTTTTAGCGAGAGAAGAAAAAAAGTCGGACCTCGATGGCTGGGGTCTAAGGCGTTTGGTTTATTTTGTAAACAAAAAATACTATAAAAAATCTATTTTTCTTGATATTCAAGCAGAGTTCGTTTCATATATTCATAAGTTCCAATCATAATTGCGCATGATGGAGCAATTCTGGCTACTCTTGGAGTAACTCCTAAATCGTTTTTATATAACAAACTTTCGAAAAAACCTCTACCGGCCAACAATCCGCGATATCCATTTCGATGTACAATATCCTTCATTATATTCCAGGTTGAGATATTTTTCGCGTCCGTTGGATTTACTCGGCCTATAGTAATCTGTCTTTGGGTTTTTACAACATCGAAGGGTGTCGTTACAATCGCGGCAATACTTCCCGAAGTGGCACCACATGTAAAACTTTGAAGAAAGCTCGTTTTCTCCATTTGGAAGTGATTAAGAAACATCTTCTTTGTTTGCTCATATCCAGCCCAATATAATGCTAAAAAGTTGACCACTCACGAAGTAGTTGGCAAAAAATTTTGACTTCAAAAAAGTGGAAAAATCTTTATTTCTATGGATCGAATCGAATTCATAAAAAATTTTCAACTTCTTGGTGTCAAAAACTTTTACGATTTCTTCTTCTACCGTCTACTTGTGTCAATTTTAAAGACATCGTCTCTAGAAAAATTTAAAGGGTTCAAGGTAAAAAGGGAACAAAAAATTTTTCTTCAAAATTTTTAAGGTTTAGCTAGAAATGTTCGCCTCGTCGAGTAGATGAAATTTTTCGTCGGCGAGATTTTTTGAAAAAATTATCTTCATGAAATTTCTCATCAAAAATGTCATTTTTTAGTTTCTCCGGAGAAAATCCGCCCAAATGAGAAAAAATTGCAAAATTCTTGAAATTATTTTTTTTATTTGAAAGTTCAGATACCAATCTAAAACTTTTGATAGGACTTTTGAAAATCATTTTTCCGTATTGAGAAAACGTGTTTTGAAATTTCGTTACTGAAAATTAAAAAAAATTTTACATTCGCTTGATTTTAAATGAAAAAAATTAATTAAAAAATTGATTGATCCTAAATTTTTCAATCAATTTTTTGAAAATTATTCGGGAACGAAATTTCAAAACGCGTTTTCTAGATAAGGAAAATTATTATTTTTTAATCCGCTCAGAAAGTTTAGATTGGTATCTGAACTTTAAAAAAAATAATTTCAAAAATTTTGCGATTTTTTCCGATTTGTGCGGGTTTTTCTCCGAAGACAATAAAGAATGAAACTTTTGATGAGAAACTTCATGAAGATGACATTTAAAAAAATTCTCGCCAGCAAGAAATTTCATCTACTCAACAAAACGAGCAATTCTAGCTAAACTTTGAAAATTTTGGAGAAAAAATTTTTGCTTCCCCCCCCCGTTTGAACGATTCGTAGATTGGTATAATTTTTTCAATATTTTCATATCGATACAATATTGAAATTAATCTTTTTTCAATATTTTCGTATCGATATAAAGAAAAATTCGTTTTTTACTAGAATCGTGAAAGAAAATTGACATTTTTTCAAAAATCTATAATTTTTATGTTAAAACGGTTATAAAACTTCAAAATAATTAAAAATTTAGATATTTTTTGGAATTTTCATCACTTTAACACGTTTTTTCAATAAATTCATGATATAAATCTATACCAAAAAATATCGATATTTTGAATTTCAATATTTTTATATCGTATTGAAATTTTATATCGATACGCCAACCCTACTAGATACCGTGTCTTAAAATTACCTGAAAACAATATATCTCGCCATAAAGTTGGAACAACACCGCGCCATAACACTTTATAACCATCTTGACTTATCGAGGTCTGCAGAACCAACTTTATTTCTGAAAAAGTATATATGTACGAAAAAATTGACAAAATACCTGATATTGAGTGTTTCTGAGATTGCATCTTTGTCCTGATTAATTCCATCGGTGATACGATAGAAGCCGCAAAAATTCGAGCATTAGCACCGGCTATAAAAGGCGTAAAAATGCCATCATACCATTGTGTTTGAATGAAATATTTAAAATTTTCATATAACGTAAAATAAATCACGGTTGAGGGCACATTACTCAACCTAAAAATTCGAGCATGATTCATAAGATCTTTAGAAGTTATCTATTACAATCCCACACGTGTACACCCCCGCCAAAATTTCGAAGGGGGGGGGGGTCGCCCGCAACCCGCAGGCCAAAATGAATTTCATCTGCAAATTTTGCGGGCGAGACTCATTTTGCCCACGGGCTGCGGACGAGTCGCAAAAATTTCCTATTTCAACAAAAATCATAATATTTTAAAGTATTTTTAGCTTTAAAAAGTATTTTTCAAAAAAAAATTTTCGTGCCTATCGGCGCGAATAAACGTAAGGGGGCCAAAGTGATTTTTTGAAAAAAATGAAAAAAATCACCTTGGTTCCCCCTTATGTTTTTTCCCAAAATTTTCGAAAAAACATAAGGGGAAACCAAGATTTTTTTTGAAAAAATTGAACAAAAATCATCTTGGTCTCTCCCCCCTTATGCTTTTTCCCACCCGCAGAAAGTCAACATTTTCGGGGGGGGGGGTGTTTGTACAGTGTGTACAATACAGAGTGGGCCAAAAAAACGCACTTTTGTGATTTTTTCTAAAAAAGTTGAAATTTTCTTTTTTGAAAATTGATTATTTTAACTTGCATAGGGTAATTTTTATACGAAGATTCTCGCAGTTATTTATAGTCTAGGGCATTGAAAAAATGATGAAATTTTGACTTTTTTGCGAAGAAAATCGATTTTTTTCAATTTTCATCACTTTTTCGATATCCTAGCCTAAAAATAACTTCGAAAGTCGATTTTTCACATAAAAAATTGCCCTATATATTTAGAAATAATCAACTTTTAAAAAAATTACAACTTTTTTCAAAAAAAATCACAAAAGTGCAGTTTTTTGGCCCACTTTGTATAATTAAAAAATGCTCACAATGTTGGCGAAAGCCCACTCCATAGCGTTAAAATTCCTTCATTTTTCGTAATTTTTGCGACAGCATCCTAAGATACAAAATTTTGATCGCCTAAAAAATACTCACCAAAGAACCAGTGAAAAGTGAAGAACTTTGTCTTGTACTAGACTTGATTTGACTTTGAAGGCGAGTTTTAACGACATCCATAGGGGTCGCTATAGATTAAATTCCACTTTTAAAATACAATTTCTGAGAGATTGGAACTTCCCTCCGCACAAACTTTGATCTAAGAATATGAAAATTCACACGATTCTAAGACTTTTTCGTAAATTGAGTGCACTATGTAACTCAACTTAGTGCACTATGCACTATGTAACTCAAGTTAAGTATGGACATTAATTGTTCATTATTACTTTTTCACTGTGTTTGTGCTTTGATTGGAATGTAGTGATCTCATCAGAGATCACTTTTTGAATTTGCGAAATGTTGTTGTTCAGCGGAGAAAGAACGGTCGGATGTTTGACTTGGTGAAAGAGTGGTTCATGGGAAAGGAGTGGATGTATTGCAAAAATGCAGAAAAATGTAGATTGGAATTTTTGTAGAAGGAGTCGGAGGGAACGATCGAAAAAGCTTTGCCGGAAAACAGTGTGGCTATTTGAGCGAACGAAAGTCAGGTAGTTGTTGAGAAGCTAAAGTTTTTACTCTTCCACTTACCTAGACCCCGTATCACTAATATACGAGATTTACAGTTTTCGAGTTGGAATTCGAGTCAAACTTCGAAACCTTATATCTTCAAAACGAAAAAAGATTTTGATATGCGATCTTTTATATGTGAAAGAGCTTGATTCGTACTACATTTTTTTATATATGGACCGAGTTGAACAGACTGATGGAAAATTTTTTAGACTAATTTCAATGTTCAAGAGCAGGTTTTAGACGGTTCCAAAATTTTTATTGATAGGTACATATCTCGGTAAGGAATCGTGTCGCGGTCTCAATTTTCAATATACGTTTTAGAACTTAATGCTAAACATTTTTAAACCATTAAAAATTTTTTGAGAAATCTCCAAAATAGTTTGAACATTCGCAAATTGCCACAATCGTAAAAATCATAAAGGGGGCCCTTATGTCAAAAATCGAGAAAATTTTTTCTTCAGATTTGGTATGAAATCGTTTTAAAATGATTTTTGTTAAAAACAATGTCGAAAAAAATTTTCCATCAGTCTGTTCGACTTGGTCCAAATATAAAAAATGTAGTACAGAACCCTTTCACATACAAAAGACCGCATGTAAAAGCTTTTTTTCGTTTTGAAGATAAAGTTTCGAAGTTTAACTCGAATTCCAACTAAAAAACTGTAAATCTCGTATATTGGTACCGGGTCTAGGTAAGTGGAAGTTGAGTTTCATAGTGCACTCAATTTACGAAAAAGTCTTAGAATCATGTAAAATTTCATATTTTGAGGACAAAAAGTTTGTGCGAAGGACTTTTGAAAAAAGTTCCATTCTATCGAACCTGTGTTTTAAATCCAAAATATCACTTACTTAATAAAGCTGTTATTGACGCTCCTGTCCCGGAAGCTAACATTTGCTGCAGAAGAGTTAGTTCGCGAGCGGTCGATGTATGAGCTGTGGAAGTCGACATTTTGTTTGCCTTCATTAAAAACTATATGAAAAATGACCTAGGAAACGTTCAACAAATATTTTAGATGATAACCGGTTAATTATATGATATTTTATGAATAATTTATTTTATTTAATTAATTGAAATTTTGCGTACTTATAGAGTGAGTTAAAAAAACCCCACTTTTGTGATTTAAAAAAAAAAATTGATTATTTTGACCTGTATAGGGTAATTTTTATGAGAAAAATCGATTTTCGAGATTATTTTTAAGCTAGGATCTCGAAGTGGCGAAAATTCGACTTTTTTGCGAAGAAAATCTTCAACCGGTTTCGAGTAAGGCCAATTTTGGCGTGTGATCCTCCATTAATTTGTGAGGTGAAATTGGGGTGGGGTTTGTGCACCTATGTTTATCAAGAAATTTTTTTCATACGTGACATTTTTGGCTCCACTCAGTACTTATTTTTTATAAGCAAAACATGGAAATTGATTTTGAAAACGCACGAAAATAAAAAATATATATACATGGCTTAACACTTACTACACTCGACTCTCGATATAGTGACATCCCCAAAGAGAGGTCACTATATATGGAATTGAAGGGGAGTGTCATTATATAGAATTTTTAAAGAAAAATACATGATATTCGTTATAACTAAAGTAAAAAGTGTCAAAATCAGTTATGTATTTAAGGGGGCACCAAAAATGGAAAAATTTATAATTTTTCACAAAAATTTTCATTTTCTGAGCATTTTCAGCTATAAAACAAGCATTTCTCAAAAAAGGGGCCAATTTTGGCGTGTGATCCTTTCGCCTGCAGCGCTGGTTTTTTGCGAGTTTTCGGCATTTTTAAAACTATAAATACGTGTATAAATTGCACGTAAAACAAATTTAAATAAACAAGAAACGAAAAGAAAATTAAACAATTTTTAACAAAATCGTTTTTCCGAATTGAAAAAATGAAACAGGATTAAGGGCCTCCATTAATTGCGTCGAGTAATTTTGGAAGCACTAATTACTGCTTAATTGCAACTTTGGAAAGTACCAATTACAATTAGTGCTTCCCCTCGCAACGCGGAGCACAAAAGGCGCACATTTCCAGACACACGTGTACAAACACCCTCCCAAAATTTTGACCCTTTATGCGAGAAAAAAATCACCTTGGTCCCCAAGGTGATTTTTTTCTCAATTTTTCACCAAAATCAGAAAAAAGGCCTTGGTTCGCCCCCCCCCCCTTTGTGTTGTTTTTTCAAAAATTTTTTTGTTGAAATCTTGATGTTTTTAGCAAAAAAAACAACGCCACAAGCGCGAAATTTTTACAAAGATGATCGTTTTTAAACTGCAAATGCTCAGAAAATTATGCTTTTTGGTGAAAAAAAGCCAAGTCATTTTTGTTGAAAAAATAGAACATTTTGAACAATTTTGGTCCCGCGAGTGGTCTTGCGTGCGGACCTCGATTTGGCTTGCGCGCGACCCCCCCCCCCCCTCCCCAATTTGGGAGGGGGTTGTACACTTGTATTTCCGGGGGTTATTATATCGAATTGAAGGGGTGTCACTATATCGAGAGTCGACTGTAATTCTAAGCTAAATGGCACAAAAATAAAATTCTCATTTTTCCTCTACTAAATCCTAGGCCAATTACAATATAAGGTAGTAAAGTTGGGTATCTTCAGTGCAAATGCTCTAACTCCTCGTAAGAATTAGCCTGAAATTTGGTTTTGGTGTCAATGGAATGCTGGAATCCTGCGCTACAAAATGCTATATTGATTTTATGCAAATTTCGTTACAATATTCGTAAAAATTCAAATTTTTGTCATCTAATGACTTTTTTAGGGGTCGATAGTAAAAATAGCATAACTTTTTTTCTATAAAAGATCTTTACACAATCTTTTTTTAGGTCTGAATGTCTGCTATATTTTTCATATAAGCTTTGATGAAAAAAATACGCATATTGACTATAAAAAATTACAATATTCTGAGTATTGAAATGAGCTACAGACATTTTTCCTTAAAGAATTTTGTAGCGCAGGATTCTAGCATTCCATTAACACCAAAACCAAATTTCAGGCTAATTCTTACGAGGAGTTAGAGCATTTGCATTGAAGATACCCAAATTTACTATCTTATATTGTAATTAGCCTAGAATTTAGTAGAGAAAAAATGAGAATTTTATTTTTGTGCCATTTAGCTTACAAGGGAACGGCTACAGTTGATGGTGCGATTTCAAAAAATTTCGACTATATTCTTGTAGAGTACCCCTGACTTGATTTTTTTTTAAATAGAGTTAGCTGATGACGGCCATTGTGTGGCTAGCTAATGGCTCCCAAAGTTAACGAAAAACAATATACTTATATCATATCCAAAGTGTGATAGATCTCTCATGTGGCTATCTTGGCTTAGTGGCTATGATTCTAGCTTATCATTTTGCAGTCTCAGGTTCAATCCCGCTACCTAGCTTAAATTTTTTGCATTTTTACTTTTTTTTCAAAAAAATTTTTTTCAATAATAAGAAAAAAACTATTTTATAACAAACAAAATACAACAATTAACTATAACATAAATGACGTTGGATAACAAAGTGATCAAAACATAAACATAACTCACAATGAAAACAACGAATAAAAGAATCGTTTTTACAATTATGCAACATACAACATTCAGAATTATTAAAACAAAATTCAGATGGTGTAATAAACACTTCAGGGCGATGAAATAGCCAGACTTGTACCAAGCATAAAAAATAAATGATTGGAACCTTGGCGCACTAAGCTGGTCGTGAACCGAACTCTGGATATTGAAGATGTTGTCACGCTGGTGCAACTTGAAATTCAAATCATCTAATAGCACTTGATCTTCAATCTTTTTAACAAAGCTTTTCCACTGTAGAAAAATAGTAACATCTAGAGGCTGGATACGCCATGTTGATTTGGCAGGCATTTGCATAATCTCGACATTCTTCCCTTCTGGTAAAACTTTTGCGATTGCAGCTCTATCGTTATAAGTTGTCCACTGATCAGCCAAAATAAGAGTGTTTTCAGAAGCATTCGGAAGCAGCACATTTTTAAGGAAACTCAACCAATGCTTTTTTGTCATTATAGAGGATTTATGCGGCTCTGCATACACATTAGGAGGCTAGAAATATGAGTTTGAATATGTGAGAAAATTTTTCTAACCATAACAACTTCTTTCTTTTTTGGAAATCTTCCTTTAGGCTCTTGAATGCAAATGTATAATGGTGATATAAATTTGCCTTCCATCGTAATAATTGGTAAAATGGTGTAAGAATGAGTCAACGCGTTGGTGGATTGCACAATAACTTCAATCTTCTTTGTGCCTCGTATAGCCAAGGTACGACTTAAGTTTTCAGAAATGAATTTTAAGGGGTGTGTAAAATAGGGTCGATTAGAAATTTTTTTTAACAAGTGACTCTTTAAATTTGTCGATGCACGCAATCGATTTTTCGCATAAAATTACTCCTAGAGGGTCACTTGTTAAAAAAATTCAAAAACATTTTTTTACTCAACCCTATTTTACACCCCCTTTAAAACATTAATAAAAAATCACCACCATGCATCTCTCTCTGAAAGCCAGATTGATCAATGTTTATGATTTGTGATGGCAAAAACTCGTTGAATCTTTGCTTCACATTTCCAACAAATTCATCAGCAGATGCCAAAATTGCTTCTTCATTTGTTTTTTGCTTTTTTGTCACATATTTCGTGATTTTTCTTGAAACAATACCATAGCTATAATGGAAAAAATGAAAATTTTTTCTATACAAAACATAACCAATTGATTCGGCGACCCCAAAAACGGTAGTGTACCAATTTTCGTGAAAAAGATATTCTTGGTTTTCGAGTAAAAAAACTTTATTAAAGGGCTGGGGTTCGAACCAGCAACGTTCGAGCTCATGCACATTGTGGTGTATGTAA
>JAQGCP010000595.1:0-15793 GCA_034699885.1 Acrobeloides thornei | reverse complement strand
CTGAATCAGGGTCAAAACAATTCTCAGATTGGATCAATTTGGTGTCGTTTTGTTCGTCTCGTCGAGCTATAAAGAATGCCGTCTTTGTTTTTTTAAATACATCCAAAAATTTTAATTAAAAGTTTATTTTAAAAAAAATGAAAAATTCAGGGTTTTCGTGTCAATAAACAGCTCAATTCAAGTCGTTTTGCAATACAACGAGTTGTAATGCATTACGACTCAGCTAACGTCGTAATCTACATGTGTAATACGACAGCTAACGTCGTAAACCGCTGTTTACATCAGCTGACGAGTAGCCTAAACGTCTCGACCTCGTTTGAATTAGTCGGAGTATTAACACGAAAACCTTGAATTTAAAATTTTTTTAAATCGTTTCTGTTTCCGGAAATATTTCCGTTTCCGGATTTGTGCAACCCTGCTTGCGAGTATTGTTATTATATTTGAGCATTTTTTAATTCTTATCTTGTATATAGCGCTGTCTCTAGCTCGATGGCGAACACAAATTTTGCTTTTCTCTCCGTTGCATTTTGTCCTATTCCCTTTTACAGGACTTGTAAAAAAATTAATAGATCTTTAGGCGTTACAAAACTTTCTTTATGTCATTTCACTTTTTCCTCACGATCGATCAAGGCAAATGAGAGAACGACGGCGAATGTTTTTTTTTCCTATTTTTTTTTGTATTGATGCTCTTTGTCCTTCAGTAATCAATCCTAATACAAATATCCATTTACAGGGTGTATAAAAAAAACCGAAATTTGGCGATTTTTTAAATGTTTTTTCGACCCGAAATTTTTTTCAAAAATCCTAAAAATGACTCATATAGAGGTAATTTTATGAGGGAAACCGATTGTGCTCATTCCCGATGCTTGAAAATGATTCCCTGATTCAGGAAAGTAAGTGTGTAAATTTGTATTTTTCACTTTTATATACACACTTATTTTCCTGAATGCACACTTTTTCCTCAAGATATGGGAAGCATTTTCAAGCTTCGAGAATGCGCGCAATCGATTGCTCGCATAAATTTACCCCTCAGCAAGTCATTTTCATGCAGAAAATTAAAAAAATTTCGATTTTCGCTTCAATACACACTCCGATACCCTGATTCAAGGAAGTATTTTCAAGCTTCGGGAATGTGCGCAATCGATTCTCCGCATAAAATTACCCTTATATGGGTCATTTTTAATATTTTTGAAAAAAATTTTGGGTCGAAAAACATGAAAAAATCTCCCAAATTCCGGTCTTTTTATACACCCTGTAATACACAAAACTCAAGTTTTTGTTCATGTCATTCTTAATTTCCTTATCAAATCAACAACCGTTTTTCTGAAATTCCGCAAAAAATCTCTTCGAGACACAACAAAAATTAAACGACTCTCTGTTTAACACAAGAGGGTGAAGGTTGTTGTTGTTGTAATCCGCTTGCTGTCCATAGACATGCACACCCAGAGAGATTATACGATTTTAGTATGGACGATGAAAGACTTCGAATTGCTAGGGTTTAGCCGCCGGGAAAGAAAGAACGAAAAAGAGTACGCACATATGCACGCCTTTGTTCACGTCGTTTCTTCACTTTGGCCTAATGTTTCTTGTAGTAGTATTTTGAGAAAATTGGTCGAGTTTGGAACTACCACAGCTATTTCTAGCCTGCTGAAAAACAGCGATTACTTCTTCCGTTAGCCGTGTGCTCTTTTTGAGGCTATTTTTTTGACCATTTTTAGTAGGCTTGAACGACTTGTTATTGCTAAGTTGAAAGATTGTACTTTTAAATTTGTATCATTCAAAGATGACTGGTCTTTCAATGATCTCTAGTCAGCCAAAACATGCATTCCTTCCTTATTGATGTGTCGATTTTATTACCCCTAAACCAAACAAATTCAGACTTTTTAATGCGCGCACCAACATCGATTATCAACTTATTTTCACGGTTGTCGAAAATTGGCCAAAAATGGGAACACCCAAAAAAAACTTTTCTTCATTTGGGGGGAGGGGTAACTAAAAAATGGAGGGGGTAACACAAAAATGGGGGGGGGGGTAAAACAAGAATGGAGGAGGATAACACAAAAATGGAGAGGGTAACACAAAAATGAGTGACACAAAATGGGGGGAGGTAACTCCAAATTTTATAGGGGGAGGTTCTATGGGGTTTTTCTATACGAGAAATCGATTGTGCGCATATTTGGTCCTTGAAAACGCTTCCCTGACCCTGTATTAGCTCATTTTCGCTTCGATACATATCTCTTCCCTGAATCAGGGAAGCGTTTTTATGCTTCGAAAATGTGCGGAATCGATTTCTCGCCTAGAAAAACCGTCCGAGTTTCTAGCCATTTTTCTAGCGTTTTTGGGGTGTTCCGATTTTTTAGCCAATTTTCGACAGCCGTGTTTTCGTAGTTCATTTCTTTCGTGGTAGGCAAGGCCATAAAATTCTTTTTACGATATTTGTAGACAAATTTTATAGCCAATTTTATTCTCTATAGCCTATTTAAAAGTTTTTCTCACACGCAAAAATTATAAAGTTGGCGATTTTTGAAAACCTGTGTATTACAACGAAAACATGAGCGTAGTGAAAATTCGTCCCTGAATCAATCAAAGCTGTGCATTTGACTTATAGTATAAATTTTATTGTTTTTTACAGCTTTCTGAGCATTTTTTCCATTAGAAAATTCAATTTTTCATTGAAAAAATTCTTTTTGGTCGACCGCGCAGCGTATTTTCAGGTCGACGACCGCGCACCGATTTTGAATTTTGGGGCAGTACTTGTTCAGGTGTGTATGGAAACAACAATGTAACTTTCTTTGCGGGACATCTATGGTTCAAAAAAAATTTCCATTTTTAGAAAAGTTTCTATCCCTGCGTGATTTTTTCTTCCATTAACAATTGTACTAATCGTCTTTAGAAATTTCTTTGAGCGGAAAATCCGATCGTAGCCTCGTAAGGATCGCCCATTTTTTTCTTCTTTGTTTCAAGCGATTTCTTTTTTATCGAACATTCAAGGTCATGGTGATGCGCGCCCATTTTTCAAAATTTTCTCTCTGAGTTCCTCTGAGTCTTGTCGAAAAAAGTTTCCCTTTTTGCTATATTCGAAAAGTTCATGAAAAATGTAGCATTTTTCGTTTTTACGGCATGCCCTGAATCGCTAAATGTTTCGAGAAAATTGCGTGTGAAGTTGGCGAAATTTGAAATCTCTGTATTACGACGAAAACATAAACGCGAATGTTTCTACGATAATTTTTAACTTGCATCAATAAAAGTTGTTTATTGAAGCGATTAATCAGATAATCTTGAATAATCGTTTCAATAAACAACCTTTAATCGATGCAAGTTAAAAATTATTTGTGTTCATGTTTTCGTTGTAATACATAGATTTGTTATATTACCCCTTCCATTTTTGAGTTACCCCCCCCCCCATTTTTGTGTTATCTTTTTTATTTACTTCTTAATTCAAAAAAGTGGCTATACGAGTGTCTAGATCTCTTCCCGATGATCTCCGAATCAAAATTCCGAAATTTGTGAAAAGCTATCAACAAATTGTTGGAAAACTATCAACTCGACTGGTTCCGAGAGCCCGTTTTACACCTCGATCTTAAAGTTTCGATTGAGACCTCTTGAAATCCGATATTTTTGTGCAGGCCCACTTCGTGACCTCAAGCCTGTCGAAAATTTCCATTGGCCAAAACTTGGCAATGAAGAAACTTGAGCTAACAAAATTTGGAACAACCCGGATAAATATACGTCCTGTTCTCTCATATGTCATCTTGCGTTTATGCTTTGTAAATACAAAATTGGAGAAGCGCGTTTGAAAGGTGAAAATTTGCGAAAATTCGGACGCCTTTACATTTAATAGTATTGACATGGGATCATATAATGTCATCAATATACACATCATAAAATTGTAGTTCCTAGACTTACGCGCCTTCGGCACTCAAATAGGCACTAGAATGGGATATACTTTACCGGTAAGTTAGGTCCGGAACCTAACTTGTTTGAAAATTTTCAAAGTATAACTTTTTTGCCTTAAGGAATTTTGACATGGGGTCTTGGACATTTTTGTAGGTCGCATCGAGATCTACAAAAATGTCCAAGATCCCATGTCAAAATTCCCTAAAGCGAAAAAGTTATTATACTTTGAAAATTTTTAAAAAAGTAAGTTAGGTTCCGGACATAACTTACCGGTAAGTTACGTTCCGTCCTAGTTCCCTCAAAATTCTCCGGCTCAAATAGCGCCGGAGGCCGCTATTTGAGCCGGTTCTCCAATCTCATCTCTCATTTTCCCTTCTCCTCTACCCCTTTTGAAATCCGCTATTTTGACCCCTAGGGTTCCCCCAGTAGGGGTACCCCGTAAGTTCAAAATTCCTTCAGATTCGTGTTTCCCATACCCGAAAACCCCTGAGATTCGCATATTTTCCCCTTCTCGGGGGGAGGGGTCCCGTAGACCCCATATATGAATTTTCCCAGAGTCGGAACATACTTTCTTGGAATCAGAACAAAATTCTGAGTCGATTCCCCCACACCTATAAAAAAAAGGGCGGAAAAAAGTTGACCAGGAACCACAAACATTTCTCCTTGAAAGAGATTAATGCGGAAACTATAAAATCATGTGGAGGACTTTCGTGTACCCAAAATTAGCCAGAAAAAATAAAGTTTAGTCTTCGATGAAAAAACTTGTTTTTAATTAAATTTGATTTTTCTTCATTAAATTATTTGCATTAGTCCCTTGAAAGTTCTTAATTTATTTTGAAATTTTATTCAGTGGGTTGAAAAACAACATTTTCCTTATTTTGGGCATTCGTTCATCGACCAAGCAGCTCTTCCTTTTTAAAAGCAAAATAGCCTGAAGTTAATCGATATTGTGCATCAGTTCGCACTTCTTCTATTCTCACAGACAAAATTGTTTTCTTAACATGTGATTTTCTAACATTTTAAACTAAGTCTTATCTTTTAGGCAACATTATTTATAGGGCAAAGTCCAATAAGCGTTTTTATCCTATTATAAATGACGTAAGTAAACGAAATGCATTACATGAGAAAAATTACCAGCCGGCTCCTAAGTAACGATTCGTTAATTTTCTTACTGCTGATAATTTCACTTCATTAAATGTATATTATATTACCCGCAAAATATTGATTTTTTTGAAAAAATATTTTTATAAGGAAAAATTAGTTTTTTATTTAAAAATTTAAGAGGGTAATTTTGTAGGAAAAATGGAGTTTATAAATCGAAACGCTAACTCAAAAAAATTCTGGAAACTCGCTGCGCCTTGAAATAATAAGCTCTAAAGTCGAGAAGTTCCGTAAACCAATCGTTAAGTGAGAATAAACATGAGCTTATAGCTTTGCTTCGATGGTCTTTGTTTTGCATTTGACCACTTTCACTACCTCCGATTGATGACCGTTCATAAAAGGTGCCAAGTTTGCAGAGATTACAAATTTCATTGCGCGACTCTAGAGATTTTCAGTTCCTTTTTTTACGAATGATTTTAGTTCTTGTGTCATATTGTACCGTCTACTGTACTTTTTAGACACTATAACTTTCACCATGTTGCCAAGAAACTATACAAGGGGGAGGGCAAAAGTCCTCGCGTAAGGGGCAGTATATCTTCGCCAAGGGGGCAAAAGTCCTGACATTGTCAAAAACGCTGAAAAGGTGTTTTCTCGTTCAGAATTGTCCCTTTGGCGAGGACTTTTGTCCCCTCCCTCCAGCGTCGCAGGCGAGTACTTTGTACAAATCCTCCCCTAGGGGAGGAGGATTTGCATAAATTTATGCATAATTCCCATCTCCTCTATAGTGCATAAGTACCCGCAGGAGAAAATTTTTTTGAAAATGCTTGTTTTTATGCTGAAATTGCTCAGAAAATTACGATTTTTGCAAAATTTGGGCATTTTTGGTGAAAAAATAGCTGTTTATTATTTTTGACTTTATTGATTTTTTAAAGTATTTATGCGATAACATGGCTCCGCTAAAATCTGACCTGCGTGTTTTACAAGAAAAATTGATTGAGCACGATCATTTATTGGTACAAGGTCTTTATATAGCTTTTTTAAATTTAAAAAACGGGATTGCAAAAAAACTAAATTTTTTATTTTTCTGCTATATTACATTTGGCTTTTTTAGAGCTATCAGTACGGCTAGAAAGGCGACGCCGTTCTATGTCCGGAGACGCCATAGTTCCAAACGAATATGATTCTGCTACTATTGCGAAGCTAATTGAAGAGGTAGTTTTATTTTTTAAATAATTAGTTCAAAAAAATTGTTTTACTTTTCGCAAAACATTTTTCAATCTTGAATCTTATCATGTTTGTTTCTACAGTGTGGGCTTAACACTTAAATGGTTCTTCCTAAATTGTGTCGCAAACAGTGTTTTCAGCTATGCTCTACGCGATCAAAAAAAATTTTGATTTTTTCCTGGATGTTAATTTGAAGAACGAACACCAAGTTGGTATTAGTTGTATGAATGGACACTAAAATTGGTATTAATTTGATGAATTAACACCAAAATTAGTGCAAAATTAACACCATTTTCTGTTGGACTCATTTGCATCCAACAAAAAATGGTGTTAATTTTGCACCAATGTTGGCGTCAATTCATCAAATTAACACCAATTTTGGTGTTCATTCCTTAAATTAACACCAATTTGGTGTTTCTTTTTGTTGTTTGAATCGACTTAACATCAAATGTTTTGTGTGTAATTCGTAATTTTCAAATTTCGTAATTACGAAATTGGCCAAAAAACTCGTAATTCGTATTACGTTGCACCTCTGATCACTACTTTGATTCATAAACCAATAAGCATATTCTTTCGTTTGCATATCTTGAAATGAGAAGACTAATGAATGCGCACAGTTTACCAATCAATAATAACCACTTTTGTTTTGAAGATATTTTGGTACTAAATTCTATATAATTTATTCCACTCTTTTATTTTCCTCATTTTTATACTATTGATTTAAAACAAAAAATAGTCTATTACACTTCCTTTATTTCGCTTGTCCTTGACTTGGTTTTAAAACATTTTGATTTATAATAAAAAAATTTATGCATTTCATTTTTGTTCGCGTCGCATTTGAACGATTTTCCATACTTATTCTCAGAACCAGTTGTATTTGGTTTCTATTATTTATTTGCTTCAATTATTTCGGTTTTACATACACTAATGTTTAAAAATTTTGTATGGGTAATTAATAATTTAAATTTATGAACCGGAAAACAAGAGCGTCTACATCGCTCTGAGCGCCACAGCATTTGTGTTTCATTATATGGAAAAGCGTAAAAAAGTCTGAAGCTTTTGAATAACTTTTAAGTGTTAAATTGAAACTCAATAATTTCTTTTGCATATGAAAAAATAGCGTTAGGCCAAAAAACTGATGGATGCTTTTCGTTTGAAACACACATGCCCAAGCAGCGCTCCCGAGCTAAAAAAAAAGAATTTTTTGACCCTGATTTCTAATTTTTCCAGTGAGGTACCCAACGATTTTACAAAATCTTATAATTTTGTCCACCGTCGTATATCCTGAGAGGGGTTTTAAATCTAACCTGCAAAAGTTTATTACTTTTTATATAAGAATATACTAATCAATGTATTTTAGAAAGAACGCGATCTCGAGTTAGTATCAAAAGTTGGGTTGGATTTGCTCAAACAGAATCAAGAGCTCAAAGAAAGGTGATTTAAAAAAAATTGAATCATGGTTTTGCTTGTCAAATTTAACATTCTAAATTTTTTCATTTAGAAATGATTTCCTTCAAGTCAGTATTAAAGAAACCAACGAAGTCATCACTCAGTTACAACATGATCTGAAGATTCGCAACTCCTTACTTCAGACAGTCGAAGACTATGAAAATGACTGTTATGCAATTTCTGACTCTGGGTAAGTATTATTTGCATTTTTTTAAACAAAATTTTCTTATAGAGAACGTATCGGGATCGTTGAAAGATTAAAGGAGAAGGTGAATCAATTGGAAACTGAAAATGCCCAGCTTCGAAATGAATCTACTAAATTGCGGCAACAAGCAACTGATGTGCAAGAATTTAGCCATGATCGAATTGATGACTACCTGAAACAATTGGAAAATGCTAATCTTAGGGTAACGTTAAGCTGTGTGACGAGAAGGGAGGGGCGAAAAGGTCACCCACCACCACTCATCACCCAGGGTGGCAGCACCCAAACTACCCACAATCACCCACTGGGTGGTATCACTCGACCTAATCACCACGACTGTAGGATGTTTTGACTCAAAATTTCTAAAAGTTATTTTCGACGGACATTTCGAAAAGTGTCGAAGGTACATCTCCACTTGTCGAAATCAGTTTCTAAAGTAACTTGTAGAAATATCCATTTCGAAAATAACTTGTAGAAATGCCTTTGTCGAAATTAACTTTTCACAGCCATTTCTGTCGAAACATCCAACAACCTAACTTTGTAGATATCCAAACTTCAAATGCAAATTGGAGAAAAGAACAGCGAATGTGCACATCAAGCTGAAGAAATGAGAAGACTTTTGAATGAACTAACATCGATGAAAAGCCGAGAAAAATCGGTAATCATTTGAAAAAATCATTTTATGTGTCATGATCATCTTTTAGCTGAATCGAACTAACGAAGAACTAAATCATGAGTTGGATCAAGCAATTGCTAAACATGAGGAATTGAAATCCGAAATCATAAATCTTCAAGAGCTTTACGTAGATGTCAAAAGCAATTTGGCCGAGGCCGAAGAGGAATTACGTGGATATAGGGTGAATTTGAGGCCACATCGATCACTTAGTACGGATTCGCTATATGACTCGTTAGCTAGCGAATTAGAAGCTAATGATAGTGGATTTTATACAACGCCTATGATTTCTGCCAGGTTTGCTTTTGACATGTGTACACATGATTAGTGAGATGTATATTTAGAAATGACTCTCGACAATCCACGCAGAACGATTCCTGTTTTTTAAGTCTTCAAGAAGAAATTGAAAGGCTGCGTCGTCTCGAAGAACCAATTGCTGAAGCCTCTAATAGTGAGTTCATGTCGGTGGAAGAAAATCAAGTCAAGAATCAAAGTCCTCATTATGTTGAAGTACCAAATCGAGTCTTGCTTCGTGCTTACCAAAGATCATTGAGTGCTGATAGGCATCGTCGTCCACCAAAGGATATAAAGCCCATCCCTTTAACATGGGAAACAGAGTTGCCTACGCCCACTGTTGAATCAGTACCTGGTTCATCGATGTCGAAACTACAACGTACCATGCCATTGCAAGGATACGATGCCATATGCACTGAGAGCGAGATTGTCCGCCAACGTGAGGTAAGAATTTTAGTTTTTGATATTTTGATCATATTCATTGTTCCAGGGCTCGGAATGAAAAAATGAAAATCAGAAAAAATGTCAAAAAATCAGATTTCAGACCCAAAAATCAGATTTTCATTTGATTATACTGCCCAAAATCATATCTAATTTTTTTTATTCCTATATTTTCTTTTATAGAACAACTCTTCGCCACAATTATTTAATCGAAATGGCAAAACATACCGTAACCATGGTTGTTCGCCGGTTCGAATGCTATCTCCACCTAAAACGGAAAGTGTAGCTATTATGGTCACTCCACACTCTGACTCCAGGATTGAATGTTTGCACTCAAGTAGCACTTCTTATGTACCGAATTCTTCAGCGTCTTCTTGCTGTTCTTCTGCTTCAACATCTCCAGAAGGAACTCTGATTAAATCGACGAGTACAGATTCTTTGGTTGACTATGAAGGCAGAAAATTGGGAGAACCCGGCAAGCCTGGCACCCGCGATTTGGACTATAGTCTGCAAAGGGTTTTGAATATTCGTAAAATTCGTCAAAAGGTAGGTTTTAAAAGCTTAGAGGCAGGGTTGCCAGATGGGTTTGGGTTACAAAAATCGTGTGTTGAGTTACACTTAATAGAGAAAAAGCTTGCTTTGGTTACCAAGTATAACCCAGTCATAATAATTTCACAATTTTTATTTACAAAAACCTTGTCTGGGGTACAATTGTAACCCAAAGGGTACATTCTGGCAATCCTGGCTTATAGGGGCATTATATGTTTGGGTTTTCGGAAACACTTCTGTAAGATACAAGATTTGAGTAAAAATTTTATAGCCACCCCAACGCTATACGAATAACGCGGAGGCTGATAATGATAATCCTACTAAAGTATGATTAACCTGAGAGTTATTAACTTTGCATCAGCTTTTTTGGGATTCTTTTTGCTTAAATTTTTCTAAGAAATTTACAAGTTATACTCTGTTTCCTGCTGTAACGCAAAAAAAAGAATGGGTATGCCGCAGTGACGTGCCAAGTGAGGGGCGGTGGGACGATCGCTCCTTCTGTTCTGGAAAAAACATAAGGGTACCCCACATGTGTTTCAAATATCCAGAAATTGTAACCCCAATCTTCAAAATGAAACCATTTTTTAAGAAAGTGAGATTTCTTCATAATTCTTTTTTATTTTGTTGCTTAAAAGATAAAATTGGTGCTATTTTGGATCTGAAAAAACATAGGACCCCGCCCCCGCTGCCTACGTCCAAAAGAACCAAAAAAAAAAGAAAATTTCCATTTTTTGCAAGGCAATCGCCCCCGTTAAATCCTGTACTGTTATCCATATTAACAACACTTAAGCTTTTAAAATTCACTTTTTTTTGCTAACTTTATGGGCTTCGGTGAAGGTTCTGTTTCAAGGCTTTATGTATAGATTTATTTACTGATCTATTGGTGAAGGCTAACAAAAACCCTTTAATCATATAGATCGTAATTAATCCAAATTTTATGCGGCTGATTAATTTGTTTTAGGTTGCTCAAGATTACAAAAGATACCGAAGAGAACAAGGTCTTCCAGCTTCGATTGGCTTGTTTGATCTAAAATCTACAACGGTACTTGTCGAAATTATTATAGACTTAATATTTTTTATATAGAAAAATTTCCATCTTTCCGCCAATGATACTCCGTTTTCAAAGTACTTTCGTAAAGCCGCATCATTGGAACAGCAGCAACTGTGGAAAAGATTGCCGTCTACGAGGAATTTGGGATTGGAGTCCGGGATTCAGATTCCGCCGATTGCAGCTGGAGTTTTCCACCGGAATAATGCTTCTCCAAATGGAGTAAGTTGATCTATCAAAAATCGAAAAATTAGTATAAAATTGAAAAATTCGTCAAAAGTTGAAAATTTGTAAAATTGAAAAATTCGAATTTTTCAATTTTTGATGAATTTTCAATTTCTGACTAATTTTTCAATTTTTTTAATGAATTTAACTTTTCCTTTTTAGACTAACTCTTTTCTCACAACAAATCCGCAAGCTACAGTCCCAAATCCAACCATTGCCATTGAAACTCCAAACTTGGACGAATTTATACCTCAGCAGTCTTATTCTGACGGTTCAATTTTTGGTTTTAAATCATTTTGTACACTCGGTGCAGCATTCAAAAGTTCAAGATTGGAGCCCTTCCAGCACATGTTCGAAGAATCATCTACTGCGGGTATGGCAACAATCACAACGAAATCTGGTCCATGTTCAACAGCTCAAAACCAATCATCGATTGTCCAACGTGGTGCCTTTTAAATCTTATTGTGTATCAAAATTTTGTATTGCTCAGTATATGTCTAATAACTTTTAATATAGTCAGAATAAACGGGTTTTATTTACACTTGTATTTTTATTTCACGATCATTTTCAAAAAAAATTTGCGTCTGCGCCGGTGTTTCTTGACTTAAACTTAAAGAATTCAACAAAAAAAGTTCAAAAAACGTAAGGGACCAAGGCAATTTTTTCGATTTTTGGGGGAAAATTTTTAAAAATGATAAGGGACATTATGTTTTTGAGCCCGCGTGAAATTTTTTAAATTTTTTCTGGATACGCTACTGCATCATTTTGTGTATCCCAAATTTATAATTAAAACTTTATTTGAACAATGGAAATTAAAATATTTGTTAACACAAAAGGCCACTTAAAAGATGAGCATAGAATATAAGAAAAATAAATAAATAGTTTACGAACGAGTAATTATAATATAACCAGAGAAATATGTGTGTACTTGAAGAGCGTAGCCATAGAAAAATTGATATAGGCTACAACAGAAATTTTGAAACAAATAAAAATTTCGATAAATATAGTCTATATGTTATATAGAATCCGAATTTTTAACCAAGTGATCACAGTATTATTGAAAGAAAAAGAAAAAAATGAATATAAGGAATCAAAGAGTTTTAAATGATCATTTTTGACCCCCTTTGAATAGCTTAAAACCTGTTATCAGTTGAAGGCATAAAAGATAGAAAATTCAATTTACTAATTAATGAAAAAAAATTATTTCATGATAGAAAGCTCGACTTTTTTTGGCTTGTTCTTATTGTTGTTGTTGTTGGGTTTCGGCTTGTTGTCCGAGTTGTTCGCTGTGTTGGACTTCTGACTGTCACGTTTCGGAGGAGGAGGACGCCTTCGTGGTGCCGCCGCCGAGTTGGAGCTGATCGTGTCCAAAACCGATGGGTCGATACCCTGTTGTTTGAGGAGTTCTTCCATTCGGCGGTGGATATCAGCCAACTCGGTTTCAGAGAGACTATTCGATGCGACGGTCTCCACCTGGGCCACACTTTTAACTACAAAAAATGGTTTGATTATACATTGTTCATCTCAATTACCAGTAACACTCTCAACTTGTACCCCTTCGAAAATTGAAAATTCATTGAAAAATTCGAATTTTTCAATTTTTGACAAATTTTCGCTTCAAAACACAGGTCTTCCCTGAATCAGGGAAGCGTTTTTTCACTTCGAAAATATCAAATTCGGATTCCCCCGCATGTTTTTACCCCTAGGGGGTCATTTCTAGAAAAAATTTGTGGAGTAGCTCCAAAATCTTGACAAATTTTAAATTTTTTTAAAATTTCAGCTCGAATGTTGGGAGTGTTACTTGTTAGCCAAAACTCACCTTGAGCTACTGGGCTAACCTGTCCCAGGCCGGAGTCTTCACCCACCGAGCTAACCAAGCTCGAATGACTGGTGGAATGTTTTATGTCAGCTGCATGTACTGAAGCTGTCTCACCAAATTGGCCGACTTTGACCGGCACTACTAAAAAGGTACACAAATTTTTTAAAGATTATTCTCATCTATCATACTTTCGCCAAATTGAGTAATTGCACGAATCAATTTTGAGTTGTCATAGACGAATCGAGTGGCATGGCCGACCTCTGTGTCGTAGGCTTTTCGAGCACCGAAGCTTTGAAGCTCTTCAATGAGATGACGAACCTCGTTTTCTTTCAGGGAATTGATACGATCGGAATTTTGTTGGAGGCGACGGACTTCATTCCGACGACCATTGAAGTGGGTTTCACCTGCGTGACGGCAATGCATCAACTCGTCGTGAAGTTGGCGCTCCCGTTCCATGAGTGCTTGACGAAGCTCCTATAATAAATTTTGTTCGGTACTACTCAGGATTAGGTGATCAAAATGACAAAAAATCTCAAAAAATTTTTCGAATCCAGAACCCTGTCATTTTGATCACCTAATCCTGAGTAGTACCAAATTTCGCACGATTTTACGTTTCTGTACGTGCCGCCGTGACGAAACAACAAATATTTCAGCTTACTTGGAAACATTGAGTGATGTTAGATTGGGCCACAACCAACTCCTTGTCAAACTTGTTATGTGCATTGTCCAGCTCTTTGTGATGTGCTTGGAGACCGGTCAACTCACGGGAAAGTACTAAAAATTTCAAAGTCCACGAGCATAACGTAATATGACAATTAGAGATCGAAAATTTTGATCATCAAAATCGATCAAAACTGCATGTTTTTACTCTATTACGATCGAAAACTCGCTTGCATTTCGATAAGACCCCCTTAGATCTATAAGTAGAGCACCAATTTTGATCGTTTTTGACAAAAACGATCAAAATTTGATCAAAACTGGGGGCATAGACTTAGAAAAGATCAAAATTGGGTGTCAAAATTTCCGATCTATAATTACAATATCTACCTTTCTTCTGTTCCTGCTCATTTTGACTCAACACTTCAACCAAACGAGAACTTGTGCCATTTTGTTGACCAGCATTCAATGGCGGTTTCGGTTTGGCTGACGATGACGATGTGCCAGCTCCACTTTTATTCTTTGGAGCAGATTTACTATTGTTGTCGAGATACCCGTTTGTATAGCCATTAATGGCTTCGTTGACTATGTCCGAAGATGAAGAAAAACTATACGCATTGGATTGGAGCTTCGTTGTGCCGTTCGATGTTGGCAACGCAGCTTGGGAAAGTGGGGTCGATGAGGCGGTCGACGCGTTTACTCCACCATTTACTTTATTCTTCGGCTTATTCTTCTTTTTCGAGGTGACTTTCGATTGTTCCCATTCACCAAGTGCGCCTTTGGCACCAACTAAAAAAGTCGTTTTTAAATGCGTGCAATTGGATATACACTATTAATTTTCAAAATTGGCATAAAATTTGAATTTTTTAAAATTTTATGGTATTGATATTGAAATAAAACATAAAAATAATATTGGTACTGATCCTACTACATTACAGGATGTTCCAAAAAACCGCCATCTGATAATTTTTTGGCGAAAATTTTCCACCAAAATGATTCATTGAGGTATTTTTTAAATCAGAAATGAATCAATTTTTGGGCTCATGAATATTTCTCTGATTGCAAAATCAAACAAATTTAGCGATCTCAGAAAAAGTGCCGCGAGTTTCTTTTCATTATAATCAAACGGTAATTCCATTTGTTCATCATTGATCGCTTCATACTCAATTTCATTTTTTAAACTATTTCGTTTTGCGAAATTTTAAGATTCTATAACTTTTCTCAGCACTAGAACCGGATTTCACCTCACCAAAAAAAATATGGTCATACATATCCAGTAGGGAAGACCCACCCATGGGAAATTTTTAAAATTTTGAGAAAAAATCATAAGAGGGAACCAAGGTAATTTTGACAAAATTTCATCCATCCACCCACCCAGGCAGACGAAAAACATCGTAAAAATCATCCAGCCCCAGAGTTGCTATCTAAAATTTTTGAAAAAAAGCAATTAGGCCTCAGAAAAAGCAAATGCTAAAATATGGTTAAAAAATTAGCTAAAATAATGAATTTTTGGGTAAAAAATATCCTAAAATACAATTTTTAGTAAAAATAAGTATTTTTGGTTAAAATTTTTGGTCAACAAATAATAATTTTTTTATGAACTTTCCCAAAAAATCGAAAAAATTGCTTTTTTTCGGCTTTGAAAAAAAGCAGAAATGCTCGAAAGAAAGCAAATTGCTGCGAAAAGCGAAAATGACAACCCTGATCCACCCACCCACTAGTGATGCCTCGAAATCAGTTCTCAAAGTTTTTTTCTTTAGATTTTTATGAAAAATGTCAAAAACAAAAATAACACAGAAATTGTGTTCTATAACTTTTATTTTGACCACTTTTTATGAAAATACATAAAAAGTTACGAGACAATTTCGTGCCAAGTTTCGCCATTATTTCATGACGAAATTTGACACCAAATCGCGACGACATTGTCTCGTAATTTTTTCTATGCATTTTCATAAAAAGTGGCTAAAATAAAAGTTGTAGAACGCAATTTCTATGTTATTTTGTTTTTGACATTTTTCATAAAAAGCTAAAGAAATTTTGAGAAACGATTTCGAGATTTCGTGACATCACTACCACGCACCCTCTTGGGTCATGTCCTCCCTCTACTAGATATGTATGAATCCAGTCCTATGCCCTTGTATTGATACCTTCGCAAAAAGCTTGAATTGTTCGCTCAACGTCCAAATCATAATTATGAAGGGCCAAAATAATATC
>JAQGCP010000594.1:0-15804 GCA_034699885.1 Acrobeloides thornei | reverse complement strand
ACCCTAAAAAATTTTTAAAGGGGCTTTTTAATTTATTTTTCTCTTGGTGTAAATAAATATGAATGCTAATTATCTTAATAACTTTTTTATTTATTTTAGTAACTTTTTTAATTATCTTAGTAACTTTTTAAAATTATTTTAGTAATTTTTCAATTATTTTAGTAACTTTTTTCGGTACTTATGCACTATCCCCCTAGGCTAAAAAAAGGCTTAGACTTTGATTTATGATTAGGCTGAAGCCTTAAGAGAGGCCTTAGGATTAGGCCTTAACCCTTAGGCTTAGGATTAGGCCGAAGCCTTAAGAGAGGCCTTAGGATTAGGCCTTAACCCTTAGGCTTAGGATTAGGCTTTAAGCTTAGGCCTTAGGCTTAGCCTAAGGCTTAGGCTAAACCTTAGGCCTAGGCTAAGTCTAAGGCCTAATCTAAGCTTAAATCCTAGGCCTAATCCTAAGCCTAAGGCCCAAGCCTAAGGCCTAAGCCTAAGGCCCAAGCCTAAGGATAAGCTTAAGCCTTACGCTAAGCCTAAGGCCTAAGCTTAACGCCTAACCCTAAGCCTAAGGGTTAAGGCCTCAGCTTAAGGCTTAGGCTTATCCTTAGGCTTGGGCCTTAGGCTTGGGTCTTAGGATTAGGCCTAGGATTTAAGCTTAGGCCTTACGCTTAGATTAGGCCTTAGACTTAGCCTAGGCCTAAGGTTTAGCCTAAGCCTTAGGCTAAGCCTAAGGCCTAATCCTAAGTCTAAGGGTTAAGGCCTAATCCTAAGGCCTCAGCTTAAGGCTTCAGCCTAATCATAAACCAAAGTCTAAGTCTTTTTTTCAGCCTAGGGGGATAGTGCATAAGTACCGAAAAAAGTTACTAAAATAATTAAAAAAGTTACTAAGATAATTCAAAAAGTTACTAAAATAAAAATTACTAGAATAAATAAAAAAGTTACTAAAATAATAACATTTCTTTATTAAATGAATAGTGAATAAAATATCGATTGCTTATGAAATTGGATTGATAAGAAAATTTTCTCAATCATCTTTAGAAAATTGTCTTTTCTGTTTCTATTATACAGTTAAAATAATCAAATTAAATGTCTGTTTCAGATTCTCTAACACCCCAAAACTCATCCGATTTGGATAACGATATTGTTAATAAATTATTTATCTCTGGTTCAATTCTGCCATTTAATAAAGATGATCTAGTCGATGTAAATACCCCCTTAGGCTCTTCACTTTTGGAAGTAAGACGGTATCATTATAAACCAACTGGGTTAGATATGGCTGTTAAACGATTTCCAATACTGAAGATACAGAACAAATGGAAAGGAAATGGAAAGAATAATAAAAATAAATACAAGGATAAATTGATGAAGGAAGCCAAGATTTTAACCCAGTTAAAAGATTCCAATAACATAGTTGAATTTTATGGACTCTGTTTCGATCGAGACTATGCTCTATTGTGCATGGAATTGATGGATATAAGCCTCCGTGAGCTAAATGAGATATTTTTTAAAATCGAAGGGCGATGTCCATTTAATATGTTACCACATATTGTTGTTTCAATAATTGATGGTTTAGAATATTGTCATGAGAAAAATATTATACATCGAGACATTAAGCCGGACAATATATTATTTAATCAGCGGAGTGGTAAAATCAAAGTCGGAGATTTTAGTGAATCCCGTGTATTGGATGCAACCATTACCGAAGATTTTATAGGCACAATACCTTATTGGGCGCCTGAGAGAGTGAGGAGTACCCAAGTTAAAGATCCAAGATATGATATCTGGGGCCTAGGAATGACGCTATTAGAAATCATATGTGGATTCCACCCATATGAAAAATTGCTGGGGCAGAACCCCGATATGATTACCTTGATGCAATTTATTGAAAACATCGATCCAGAAACACTTTTACAATGTGCTCTTAACCAGAAAGATAATGTTGATTATTTAACCAATACAAGTAGAGCTGAGCTATTAAAATTAATTAGCCATTGCTTGAAAAAGGTAGATGAACGCGCTACTATTGATGACCTTAAAAATACATCTTATTATAAAAATGCTCAAGAAAATCGTACAAGTGATGAGTCTTTAATGAAGTGGCGTTTTGGACTCCGTGAAGTTAGTTTTTTAAATTATGAAATTTACAGTGTGAACAAAATAGTCGTACTCTCTTTAAAGGATCAGTCCTGTCGGAAAAAAGTTGCCATTTTTGTTGATATTCGGAAAGTTCCTAAAAAATGGAGCATTTTTTGTTTTTACGGTAAATTCTGAATCGTTGTCGTTTTCGAGATAATTGCGTATGAAGTTGGCGATTTGAAATTTTGTGTATTACAACGAAAACATGTACCTGATCATTTTTTTAAAAGCTTATAATCGTCTCGGCGAGTTATAAAAAATACTTTATTTATTTTTTCTAAATGTTCAAGGATTTTGAATTATTTTCTTCTCAATATACAAATTTTATTGATTCAGGGAAAAAACTATCAGGTACATGTTTTCGTTGTAATACTCAAAATTTCAAATCACTAACTTCATGCGCAATCTCGAAAATGACAACGATTCGGAATTTAAAGTAAAAACAAAGAATACTTCATTTTTTATGAACTTTTTGAATATCAACAAAAATGGCAACTTTTTTCCGATCGTACTGGTTTAAAGTAAGAAGTTCTTACTAAGAACTAAAATAGGTTTGTTTTTAAAAAAATACTTACTTCTGAAAAATCTGCATTTGGTGCTGCATCTGCAAAAAGCACTGCTAATGCAACAATTAGGAAGAATAAACTATAATACCAAGCAATTTTGGCCATTTTATGAATTTTTTAAAGAGATTTGACCTAAATTTTGCGAATTTATATTCACTATATATTCCCGATTTTGCGGATATTAATTGCAAAAAAGTTAAAAGTGACAAAAAATCAAAATTACTACACGCCTATGGAAAGAATTATCACACGATAAAATCAAGCACAATTAAAAGACCAGCCCACTCGGAAAAACACGATGAGAAAGTTATAGATTTAGAAAGTTCATGAAAAATGGAGCATTTTTTGTTTTTACGGAATGTTCTAAATCGTTGTAGTTTTTGAGATAATTGCGTTTGAAGTTGACGATTTTTTGAAATCTGTGTATTATAACGAAAACATGAGGCAGTGAAAATTCGTCCCTGAATCAATAAAAATTGTGTATTGACGCGAAAATTTTTAAAAAGATTCTCGTTTTTCATCCACTTATGAAAACTGCCAAAAAAATTTGAATTTTCGCGTCAATACACAACTTTTATTGATTCAGAGACGAATTTTCACTGCATTCATGTTTTCGTTGTAATACACAGACATGTCAAAAATCCCCAACTTCAAACGCAATTATCTCGAAAACTACTACCACGATTCAAAACATGCCGTAAAAACAAAAAATGCTCCATTTTCCATGAACTTTCTTCCGAATATCAGCAAAAATTGGCCACTTTTTTCCCCACTCGACTGATCCTAATGAAGAATAAATAGGAATGAAACCTGTGCTACAAAATTTTTGCAAATTCATGAATAGTCTCATTTAAAAAGACGGATATATTATTGTAATGAATAGAGGAAGGCTTTTCAAGTGGCCACCCGACGGAGTTTCAGACTATTCCCCAGGAAAGAAGAAGAGTGACTTCTTTTCTTCGATTACGAGTGAGGGCACACACATCGATTCCCTCCGGAGGAGAAATGCGTGAAATTTTGCAATTGTGTTGTGTGCAGCTTTCGAATGTCGGTATACAACACGGAAAGGACAAGAATCCCATCACATTCCATGATGAGGGGGATCCGATCCGCTGGGCGTAATTATTTTGTTCTTTTCACCTAAAGAACTCTTCGAATAGTCTTAATGGTTTTCTTAAGAGCATCGTTGATCCTCGAAAAAGTTGATATGCTTGGGGATAAGAAAAAAGAAAATGAGAGGAAACTAAAATCGATGAAGGAAATTTGCGAAAAATCGATTGGAAGGTTTCGTGAAAATGCTTCCTTGACCCTGATTCAGGGAATGGAGGTCGTGTATTGAAGCGAAAATCAAAAATTTTTATTTTTAAACAAAAAAAGACCTCTCCGAGGTAATTTTATGCGAGGAATCGATTGCGAATAATTCCTTCCCTCCCCCCCCCCCCAACCCACTCACCCATCGGCCCACAATTAGGGGGACCCTCTTATTCGGCCAGCCGAGTGAGGGGATCCCCGTAATTTTGAAGCATTTTCAAAATTTTTTTCGACAAAAAAAGGTCGCCAACTTAGCCGGCGGGGGGAGGGGACCCTCTCATCGAACGCTCTCTCCCTCCCCCCCCCCCACCTTGCCATGTGGTTCCAACGCCCAACCCGGATCCCAATATTTTTTGCGTTTAAAAAGAAAGAATACAAAGGTAATAAAAAAACTTTTGGAATAACCATCAACTTCTTTGTGGATCAAGTTTTGCTACACTGGCGATTATGCGATCTAAATACTGGAATAGCTGGATAATGGTCATTCGCAAATCGGCGCATGAAATAGCCAACCATGGATGAAAATAATTGCCAGCTAACCTGACGTTTTGAGAGTAATCGGAATGAGAAGAATGGACGGCGACAATCTTTAAGTATTATAGATAGAAGAAAATATCCGGTTTTCAACAATTTCGACATTCCACTATTATAAAATAATGGGAAAAGCTTCCGAATGAAGAAAAAAGTCCACGTTTCAAAAAAAAAGTTGTGCATAAAAATGTTATAAATGAAAGACTTCAAATAATGTACATTCATAAAAACAAAATTTCATAATTCATTCAATAATTTGACTTGCGAAGGTCGAACAAATTCAACTGGCGTACAATCAAATAGAGCTGTCCTACGAAACATCAGAGGTTGACCCAAACAATGACCCGTGTTAGTAAGAAAAAAGGACTATGTTTCCGGAAGATCGAAGTCATGGTCATTACTATGACTAGTTTTTATTCAAACTTTCTTCGAACAAGGACAAAACACATAACGAGGCCAAATTTGAAATATAATATGGGTTTTAACTAATTTTTTCTCTGGAAATGACCCCCTCTCTAGGGGTAAAAACATGCGGGGAATTCGAATTTGACATTTTGAAGCGAAAAAACGCTTCACTGATTCAGGGAAGGGATGTGTATTGAAGCGAAAAATCACATTTTTGCGACTGGTGGCCATTCTTCTCTAATCAAAAGGGTTCAAATCAGGTGAATTTGATGGCCATTTTGCATTTTTTCTTTCTTCTTGGTGGAGTCAATACTGTATCTGTGGTTTCTTCAAGTAGCATCAAAAGGACCGGCCACGTTTCCTTCTTCCGCAGCTAGTTCATAAATATTTTCGGTGAAAAGATTGAGAGAGATCGGTTTCGTTTAAAAATTAACTTGATTTTCCTGTTTTTCAGATTAAAAATCCCCTAATGGGTCATTTTCTTAAAAATTTTTTTCCGACTTCAGACTTTGTTCTCTCCTTGAAACACAATGGCCGACCCTTCATGGGTATACCAAGGCTCGGAATAAAAAAATGAAAATCAGAAATGTCAAAAAATCAGATTTTCACCAGATTATACTGCCCAAAATCAGAAAATTTCTGATAAATCAGACCCATTCCGAGCCCTAGTGAATACTATTTACCATTTTACTTTATAAAATTTCATTCAACCATACACAAAAATTTGTATTTTTTAAAAATAAATAATAAATATCATAAGTTATATCATCAACTATTCAGAAACCGTGGATTTTGCAGTTTTGTTCTTTAACAATGCCAAGTTTGCAAAGGAAGTCCTTGGTGTTTTGCCTCTGGTCACCGGAAAGCTGCATAACCTCACCATATTCAGGGTGCTCGACAATCGTACCATTGCAGTTATACTCCTAAAAATCGTGTTTCAAACATCTGAAACCCCTGTACTAGTACAGAAATCCCCCTTCCCGATACTTCATTTAATTACTCCACTGGTATTTTCGGACATCGTCTCTCCTCCCCCCCACTAAAAATTCAAGATTTAAGGGAGAACCACCTCAAAATTCTCAAAAATTCAAATTTTTGCTTCACAACTTCAAAAAATCAATAAATTTTTAACAAAATTGAAAATTTGAGATCGTCTGAACCCTTATTGTCGGGAGGGGAACACCTCAAAAAAGGTCCGCACCTCCCCTGCTTGCCCATGTATGTTCTATACTCCGAAAAAATACCCACCTTCTTCAAATATCTGACTAATTTCTTAAAGTCGTACTGCGGGTCGATTCCTTGCACAGTCGTTATAGTTTTTCTTCCAGTACGCTGTTGGAGTCTAATATGACATAGATTTTGTTTCGAATCGTCGTCGAAATCAGAAAATTTGTTAAAACTCATAATTGGAATTCACAAGAATTGCTAAAAATCGATTCTCATAAAGTAAAAAAATGCGATTAGACATTTACCAAATTCAAAGTTAGACATTTCACCAAAAATTTTTTTAACATTTATCGCGATAGAAATGCATTAAAAATTCGCGAAACATGTTTGTAGAGATAAAATTTTTTGGTGAAATGTCTAATCGCCTAAAAAATAAACAAAAAAATCAGAAAACTAATACATACATACATACAAAACTTCTTTTATACCAAAAAATTTTTCTATGCAAAAAATTGAATTATTGAAACGAAAACCATGAATTTCGTTTCAATAACCCAAAATATTTTTCAAATTCGATAATTTTGGTGTCATTTGATTCGTCTCGCAGAGTTATAAAAAACGCTAGTTTTTGCTCTTTGATAAGTTCGACAGCATATCAGACAACATTGAAATTTTAAATTATTTTTAGGTAAAAAGTATTTTAGGTAGGAATATAAATTATTTTTGTATAGTCTTTTTCGTCAAAGATTTTTTTCTACTATAAAATTTTTCCGATTGAATCAAGAATTAAAAGAAGAATTGTTTATTGAAACAAAAAAATTTAAATTCTTTGAAAGAATTTTTTAATCTCTGAATACAAACTATATCAGAAATTTCTTTCAAAGAATTTAAATTTTTTTCGTTTCAATAAACAATTCTTCGTTAATTCCTGATTCAATCGGAAAAATTTTATAGAAAAAAAATCTTTGACGAAAAAAAAGACGGAACTTATGCACTTCTGCCCCCCCCAAATTTTTGGGGGGGGGGGACCGGAGTGCATAAATTTCCAAGTTTCAAAATTAAGTGGGTGATTTTGGATGCAATCACCCACTGGGTGGTATCACCCAATGACCTAATCATCACCCAATGGGTGATCGGTGATGCCATCCCCTGGGTGATAGGCGGGTGAATTTTGGGTGCTATTGTCACCCAATATCACCCATTTTTTCGCCTCCTGGACTCAAGTCGAGAAGGCAACCTCGTTTGAATTAGTTGGAGTATTGACACGAAGACCCGCCTCGTCAAGCTATAAAGAATGCCATCTTTGTTTTTTAAATACACCCAATAATTAAGATATTTAAAAAATGTAAAATTCAGGGTTTTCATGTCAACACTCCAATTAATTCAAACGAGGTAGAGATGAATTCGAAAAGCAAGTCGAGACGTCGTCGTGAAATGTCGTTTCACGACTGCTAGCGCACACCCTTAAAGGGGGGGGGTAAACTTTGCAGCAGCACTTTCGAAAATTTTTTTTTTAATTTGTGCAAAAATGACTTTTCTAGGGGTAATTTAATGCGAGAAATCCATTGCGCGCATCGAAAAATTCTGAAAAATTTTCAAAAAAACCCCCAAAAATAATTTTGTTGGGGTTAAAACTTACAACCCCTAATTTCGACGCATTTTTTCAATTTTTTGACCCCCGAAAATTTTTTCAGAATTTCTCGATGCGCGCAATCGATTTCTCGCATAAAATTACCCCTAAAAGAAGTCATTTTTGCACAAATTAAAAAATTTTTTTTCGAAAGTGCAAAGTTGACCCCCTTTTAAGGTGCGCGCTAGCAGTCGTGAAACGCATTTTACGACGATTTCCGGACGCTAGCCGTTTGAAAATGCGAATTTCCGGACACTAGCCGTCTGGAAATCGTTCGAAAATTGTGAAAATGCATTATTTTTGGACGCTAGCGCATTCCCGAACTGCTAGCGTGCACCCTAAATCTGATTGACATTCGGTTTTTTGGTTACTCGACATTTGAGGCTTAAATGGGGTCCAAATTAGGATCCTTTCTCCAAAAAATTTTTTTTGAAAAATGACCTTCTAGGGGTAAAAATAGAGTGAAAAATCGATTGCGCACATCCCCGTCGCGTGAAAATGCTTCCTTGACCCTGATTCAGGGAAAAACCAACAAACCGCACTTTCAGATTTTCGCTTCAATACACCGATTCCTTCCCTGAATCAGGGTCAAGGAATTTTCACACGATGGGGATGTGCGCAATCGTTTCCCCGTGTTGAAAAACCCCCAAAAGCGGCATTTTTAGCCACGAAAAGTTTTAGATCAGGTAGACAAAAGTTTCAGAAATTTGTCCAAAACCAGGTGGACAAAAGTTTTGCAACATGAAAAGCATTGCAATGCCCTGAATACGCATCTGAATATACAACAAATAAGCACCGTTTAAATTATCTGAAACTTTTGTCCACCTAGTAGGAGGGGTTTGGTGTTTCGCGTCATTCGGCGCAAAAAACCAAAAGAAGGACTACGGTGATTTTTTGAAATTTTTGTGAAAAATGGAAAAAATTACCTTATTCTCTTCTTAGTTTTTTCCTCAAAATTTCGAAAAAACATAAGGGAGACCAAAATTTTCAATTTGGGGAAAGGGGGTAACGCAACGAAAATTTTTTGAGATCTCTCCTGCACACTTATTCCCACCATGACGTTGAAGTCCCCCCCCCATACTGGCGCTTTTTATCCAATGATGCTCTTTATTTTGCAACTGAAATTATTGAAATCGGATTGGAAACAAAAAGGATTAGCTATTTTAAAGTTTCGGCTTCATACTTTTTTGCGTTATTATGTCTATTGATACACGCATGTAGATAGGAAACTTTTAGATAGCTTATCAACATCACATAAAAACTGCGCTATGCCTGACTTTTCTATGGAATACTTGGCGGAGCTTCTCAAGGAGAAGCGTCAGTTGGCTTACTATGGAAACGCATTCACTCATGTTGAGCGCTTGATTGATCAGGGTAAGTTTTTACCACCACAATCTAGGTGGGTAATCAGCGTCGTAATTATGGAGGGGGGGACCTCCCTCGGCTCTATGATTTTTCGCATACGAGTTTTGGTAAAACGAATTTTTCCACAATTTCGATCTCGGAAACGTTTGACACTAAAACAAAAGTTGTAGGGGACGATGAGAGAAGACGATTGACACCAAAATCATTGAAATCGGAGACAAAAAAAGAGGGGGACCGGCCCTCTGGGTACATCACTACTCCTTATGATTTTTTTGCACATTTTCCCAAAAATTGAAAAAATTTCCTTGGTCTCCCGACGTGTTTTCGAGAATTTTTTTGTTGAATTCTTGACGGTTTAGCCAAAAAACAGCGCCGCAGATGCGAAATTTTTCAAAAATAGCCGTTTTTAAGCTGAAAATGCTTAGAAAATTACGATTTTTGATGAAAAAGTTGAAAATTTTGGACATTGCCCCGACTACAGGGTGAGCCAAAAAAACTATACTTTTGTGTTTTTTGGCAAAATTTTTTCAAAAATCACCTATAAGCGTTTTCAAGGTTTTTCGATAAGCTGGCCAAAAGGTTAACAGTAATTGTCAAATTCAAAATTTCGAGTAAAAATTAATAGTTTTCTATGCTTTTTTAAATCAAAAAGCTACGAATCGTTAAAGATTTGATACATAGGAAATCTTTGTTTAAGTTTGCTTAAATTTTTTGGAGCAAGTTTCCCTGATTGCCATCACTTAATGTTGACTAAACTCGGTAAAAAAATTTTTATTTTCTTCTGAAAACTACCCATTTAGGGTAATTTTATGCGAAAAATCGATTGCGCGCACTCCCGTAATCTTAAAACCGCGGAAAAATGGTGAAAATTCGAAGATTTTCTCGAGAAATGGAAAATCGTTTTTTTATTTTGATTGAAAGCTTAGAAAAGATGCTGGAAAAATTTTTGATCGGTCAAGTTGAAAGTAACGATTTTATATAGTTTTTCACAGGCATTTCTATGTGGTCGTATTTTGGCGGGTAAATTCTGTTAATTTTCCCACCAAAACGACCACGCAGGGATGCATGGGGGATATTTGTTTATTATTGAGAAAATCGAATTTTCATCATTTTTCTGCGGTTTTCAGGTTGCGTGAGTGTGCACAATCGATTTTTCGCATAAAATTACCCCTAAATGGGGTAGTTTCCGGAAGAAAATAAAAAATTTTTTGCCGAGTTTAGTCAACGTTATGTGACGCCAACTAGTGGAACTTGCTTCATTTTTTTAATAGAAATTTCTCGCGTACGAGCAGCTCTCTTTCAAACACATTTTAAAAAGGAAGAACTCGATCTACCGGAACCAGAAGGAGATGTTACAGTCATGCAAGAAAAGGTCTATGTTCCCGCTAAAGAACATCTTGAAGTATCGTTTTTATTGACGATATGTTTTTTCTCTTCTTTTTAGTATAACTTCGTCGGCCGTATTCTTGGGCCTCGTGGTATGACCGCTAAGCAACTTGAGTTGGACACAGAGTGTAAGATCATGATTCGCGGACGAGGCTCTCTTCGAGACAGAAAAAAGGTTAGTCTGGCGATATTTCTTTAAAATTATAATGTTCCAAAACAAATTTTGGGCAAAAACATAAATATACCCATAGAAAATTTTTTTGATTTTGGGAGAAGCCTGACCCGAAAAGGTGCCAGCACCTACCAATGGGTTCGAGTGCTAGCACTTTTGGGCCCCGGGGAGGAGGTAAATGCCTCCCCCCACCTCCCTCTCTTTACGTGCCTGAACAACACGAATAGTACCCTAATTTTAAGGAAGAATTGATGCGTGGAAAACCGACGTGGGAACATTTGGATGATGACTTGCATGTTTTGATTCAATGTGAGGATACGCCGAATCGAGCTAAAGTCAAATTGGAAAATGCCGTTAAGCAGGTTAAGAAGTTATTAGTACCAACAGTAAGTTTTTCATATGGCTTTGGATGATTTGAAACAGATATAACGAGACCCTTTTTAGCCTAAAACCATTGCCGCAGGCGAAAATGTTTTGAAAAATGCTTATTTTTAAGCTGAAAATGCCTTAAAAAAATTGAAAAATGTGCTAAAAATTGAAAAATTCGTCAAAAATCGAAGAATTCCACAAAAATTGAAAAATTTGTCAAAAACTTGAAAAATTCTCCCTCGAAATTTGGGGGCTTTTACATGTATGCTGGATACGCGACCGTCCGTTTTTAATCATCCTAGAAGAACTTTTGATAATCTTCTCAAATTCCGTTGATTTTTAGGCTGAAGGAATGGATGAACTTAAGCGCAAACAACTAATGGAACTGGCTATTATTAACGGCACTTATCGTCCAGCTAACAAGGATCGTGATCAATTCAGTTAGTTGTTTTGTTATACAGGGTGGCCCAAAAAAGTTTATTCTGAGATTTTATGTTCTGAAGAATTACATTTTTTGGTTAAAATGTTGTCTCGACCTACAATCAACTCTCGATTTAGTGACACTCCAAGGAGAGGGTCACTATGTATATTTTTGATTGGATTTTTGTCATTGAAGGTAGTCCAAAATCCCATATCCATTAGAAGAAAGCGAGAGGGGGCGTCCAAAATTTTTGTGTGTAATATGTCATTTACAGAGCCGATAATTCCACCGAATATCATCCGATCGTTGGCAATGGTCTCACCAATTCGAACGCCAAATGCCACGACTCCGTACTTTATGCCTCAAAGTCCAAGTCCAATCGGCCAGCCAATTCTGGGTGCTGCTTATAGTGGAAGTCCGATTACACCGGCGAATCAACGAAGCACTTTATCATCTAACTATTTGCCGCCGTCGCCACCTAACTATGAGTTTGGTGGAAATCTTGCGCATTTGATGAGGTAATGTGTCGTGTTCAGGATTTTACTGTTTTGATTTTTTTGGTCTTTTTTGAACAAAATTCGATTTTTGGCCAAAGTTAGTTTTTTAAACCAAAATTTGATTTTTTTTGGCTATAATTTTGGATAAAATCCTTTTTTCTAATACTATTTTTTAAAATCCAAAATTGATTTTGGCGAATTTTGGATAACAAAATCGACTTTTTTTTGCCTCCCCTCCCTTCTAGGTATGCTACTGGTCGTGTCTCATCTGATCAATTTTTTAGTGGAAGTCCTCTTACAACGGCAAATCAACAGAACGCTTTCTCTTTCAGTTATGCTCCACCATCGCCGCCGAACTATGATTATGATGGAAGCCTTTCGCAGTTGATGAGGTACTTGTGTGCATATCTATATGCAATTAAAACCTTTGTGACTAGGATAACACAACGAAAAAACATTTTTCATTAACGAAAATCTCATAACAGTCATTTCAAAATCAGCACTTTTCTGAAAAAGCAGCAGATTTGGCACCCCTGTTTTTACCCCTAGAGGGGTCATTTCCAAAAAATTCTTTACGTGGTCTCCTCTTGTTGTGTTGTAGCTCCTGAGTTGTCCTTTTCGTCCCAATGCTTTTTGTAAAAATATGTATGTCTCTGATTTTAGCAAATTCAATCGTTTCACGTTGGAATCGCCGCACAATTTCGCCAAATAGATTCAGGGATTTAGCTGAAATTAAAAAAGTTGAAGCTAATTTAATAATAATAGAAATGTTCCTTTTTTCCATCTATACCTAAATTGTTATATTTGTATTTTTGAAAAAAACTTTGGAGTTATCGGTGGAAAACTTTTATAGTGCTTTTTTTAAAATTTGCATATAATTTTTTTAATATTCTCTCAAAAATTTTTGAGTTGATAAATCGATATCTCTAGTTCAAATATCCTTTTTTAAAAGCCATGTGGACATTAATGTGTTGATTGTTATGGTTGTGTTTTACTGACTTTCTCTGTTCTATCGCTAAATGTGATATTGTATGCCAGGGCTTGGATTGAAAAAAAGAAAATTAAAAAAAAATGTCAAACAATTAGATTTTCGACCCAAAAATCAGATTTTCACTAGATTACACTGCCAAAATTTTGTTAAATGTCAAAAAATCAGATTTTCTACCCAAAAATCAAAATTTCACTAGATTATACTGCCCAAAATCAGAACATTTCTGATAAATCAGACTCATTCTGAGCCCTGTTGTATGCCCAGATTTCTATTTTTTTTATTCGGAATTGTGAATAATTACAATGCTAGCTTTTTCTCTAAAGCTCGTGTGTATCTTTCACGAAAATTTACGAAAAAGCTAGTTTTTTAGGAGCTAGTTTACTTGTTGGGAGGCACTTCTTATCATAGTTAAAAGTCGAAATTTTGGAACTAGTTAGTTGAAGCGGCACACTGAACGTGAATTTTTTTTGCATTAAATGATTCCTTTAACACGTGAAGACAGTCTGAACAGCGATATATTTTAGGGCATTTTTATGCTCTGAACACGATCGCGTAAAAAATTTTTGAAAAAAAGTTTACTGTAAAAATTTGCAAAAACAATTTGACGGCAAGCGGACTCGAATCTGTAACCCTTTGCGCAAAACTTAGTTAATGCTTAAAAGGTAGTAGGTTTGAGTCCTCTTGGCGGATGTTTTCGGCCGATTTTAAAAGAAAAAATTTCGACTTCTTGATCCCATGATAAATGCCTCCCAACAAGTGAACTAGCTCCAATTTTTGTGAGCCAAAAATCGGTTTACTAAAAGTTTTTATTAAAAAGGTATTAATTTTAGCCAAAAGTACAATTATATTGTTCATTTATTTTAATGTTTGTTATAAGTATAATAAAGTTTTAGTCTTAGTTAATTTTAGTCAGACTTTGCAATAAAAATACAGGGTGTTCCAAAAAAGCGCTATTTGATCATTTTTTGGGGAAATTTTTTCTTCAAAAGGGGGTATTTTTATGCGAGAAATCGATTTTCTCGCATAAATCGAAAAACCTTGAAAACGCCTCCCAGACCATGAAATATCCAATTTTCAAATAGGAATTCCTACCGAAAATAAGTGAAAAATACGAAAATCTTATATTTCATGGTCTGAGGGGCATTTTCAAGGTTTTTCGATGCGTGCAATCGATTTTTTGCATAAAAATACCCCTAATGAGTCATTTTGAAGAAAAAAATTTTTGCCTCAAAAATTACCAGATGGCGGTTTTTATTGGAACACCCTGTAAATTTTTCTGTCGCGGATCTGTTGTTTTGTAAAAGCATCGATTAAAAGCAAATAGCATTTTCTTTCGAGTTATCAGTCCTTTTAGGTCGCAATCGTAAAAGTATCACGCAACTGCTATTATTTTCCACACCCAATTTTATTAATCCAATTAGTTTTACAGCTATAGTCGAATTTTTTTGGCTATCATGGAATCTTTTGTTGAATCAGGCAACGTGTACATTGTAACAAAAAGAAACGTGGATCCTTGTATAGCCTTTTTAATGCATCCCTGCGTGGTCGTATAGCGGGAAAATCAGGAGTTAGTACTAACTTGGCTTAGATTTTTTCCCGCTGTACTACCACGCAGGGATGCATCAAAAAAGCTATATCGACGTTTCTTTTCGTTTCAATATACACGTTGCCTGATTCAATAAAAAGTTCTGTAGTAGCAAAATAATTTTGATTATATATTAATTGCTATTTTTTTAAACTTTATATATATTTTTTGAGGTTTTATTTGGATCATGGGCTATAAATTTGCAATTTTTTGCTTTGTATTGGTTTCTTGGTGCTATGGGCAGATGTTGAACCCGTTGATACGCATTCCTGACGCGGTGCTTGAAACAATGCCGCTAGAAGTCCCGGCGACTCAGTGCAACGAGATTCAGCTTAATTATTGTCAAGTAGATTATTGAAACGAAAACATGAATCAAAATTTTCGGCTTAGGCCTAAGCCGAAAATTCTGATTCATTTTTTTGTTTCAATAACCCAAAACAATTTTCAAATTAGATCATTTTTTCGTCTCTCATGTTTTTCGGCCGGCACCCTGTGCTTTTATGACCATTTCAGGCCGTTAAAATGAACTTATATTATAGTTTCTTATTGTCAACTCGAATTTTAGACCACTTTTAATAACCAAACTGGCATCGATAACACGTTGACTTATAGGAATGCCACACTTTTATACAATCTCACAGATATAGCCATGAGTCAGAGTGTAAATGCCTTGCTCAATGTCTGCTTGTTAGTCTTACATTTTACATTTTCCACATTTATAATTGGCTTCTAGGAACCGCAGAAACTTCTACTCATGCTTAGCTGGGTTGTATTCGGCATGCACAAATCGTTATTGGCTGCTCAGTAAACTCCCACCGGGTGGAAGTCTTTTCGATCCATTTGTTTATGTAGCTATGTGGCAACAGCTCGACTTCGAATGCAATGCTGGACTGGAAAGTAATTGTGCTATTTGATTGAACAATTGACCAACTAGTAATTTAGAAGCGCTTTCTGAGTGGCGAACTTTGACTGGACTTTATGGTGATCCATCATCACAGGGTTGTATAGCCGATTTCATTATTGGTATTACTAGAAACCCAGCAGATCTGTGCAGGTATTTGTAAAAAAAGTGTACTAGTATGGTTTAGAGGGCCCACTTGAAAAATTGTTCAAAAATGATAGTCTTGGGCTATCTTTTTGCGTAGAATCCAAAAATCACTTAAAGGACCAGTCAGTTACATATGAACAAATGAGATATTCGGAAAGTTCATGAAAAATGGAGCATTTTTTGTTTTTACGACATGTTCTGAATCGTTGTAGTTTTCGAGATAATTGCGTTTGAAA
>JAQGCP010000593.1:0-15805 GCA_034699885.1 Acrobeloides thornei | reverse complement strand
CGTACAAATACAAGGGGGAGGGGGCAAAAGTCCTCGCGTAAGGGGCGGTATATCCTCGCATAAATTGCTCCTTAGGCAAGGACTTTTCGCCCCCTTGGCGAGTAATTTTGCCCCCCTCCCTTTTGTACTTGTACGAAAGTATCTGTACGAAAAGTTCGTACGAAAAGTACCTGTACGAAAACAATTGTACGAAAAGTGATACTGCCATTTTCGCGGCTCGGCAATACGCGCAATCGATTCCTCGCATAGAAAAACCCCCATAGAAGTCATTTTTGTAAAGATTCCATTCAAATAACAAAAGCCGGAAAATTATGGTACAACCCAATAGATAAAAATTTAACATTCATTTGGAGATAATAAAAAATATTCATTAAATATGTTCGATTGATTTTGCAAAAAGGATTTCTGTTTCGAAATTTTCAGTTCTCACTAATCAATCAGCTGGCATAGACCATCAAAAAAAAGAAAGCAAATGATTCACTCACATTTTATGAAAGGAAGAATAATTTGTTTTTCTTTCAAAACATGTGAATTTTCTCATTGGCGTTATATTACTCAAACATATTTGTTTAAATAACTAAATCATGTTTGAAAGATAAGAGTTTGACCTTCCAATGGTGAAAATCAAAAGATTCCTTCAGATCCGAGTTCCCATATCGAAAAATCCCTGAATACAAAATTTCAGACAATTTGGAAAAATTTTGACAATTCGCTTTTTTACCCCTTGTTTCCCTTGGGTAAAAAACTCGAATATTCAAAATTGTATTTAAAAAAAGCATATTTAAATCATAAGTATAAGCCATAGGTATGACGCAAATATGTTATATGTATAGAAGCTGGAAATGAATTTCAAAAAATTGATGAACTCGAGGCCTAAAAAGGTCAATTTTTGATTGCAATTGGATCTATGTCGCACTTGTGAACAGTGTTACACTTCATCCCCCCTGCTCATGTATGGCTAGGACTGTAGGTATAGAAGATAGCAATGCCAGATTCAAGTCCAGCCTGGGGCGATGATTTTTTGCACTTATTTTTTTCAAAATTGGACCCAAAAAATGCAGTCACCCCGAGCTTTTGTGTGAAAACGAAACAATATGTGTTTCTTATATATTTTTCTGCATCGATTGCAACCTGTATTATATAAAAATTCGAGGTTACGCTTCTTGATGGTTCCTTGTAACTGGACCAATATCTTACTCAACCTCCTATCTCCCGTCTAAAAATCTGAGGCCAACTGGGTTTATCCATCGTTCGAATAAGGATTTTATTTTAAAAAATATGACTACATAGATAAAAATTTTAATAAACTAAGGATTTTGTATCACCGCTTCAACTTCATAAATCGTCCTGGTTGTGATTTTTATGGATGAGGAATTTCCATATCCATTTACAATTCGGGAAATTGTATTTTGAGGCCAAGTTGGTTGTTGATAGGCATTGTTGCTATATTGCACTCCATTTTGTGCATTAAAATTCGGCTGTTGCTGCTGCTGTTGCTGCTGTTGTTGCTGTTGACTATAGTCCATAAAAAGTGGTTGAGGTGTTGGTGTCACTCGGGTAAATTGTTGTTGATATGGAGCTGAACTTGTTGGATATTGCTGCTGGGAATTAGGTTGTTGTTGTTGAGAATAAGGCTGATACTGCTGTTGTTGTTGAGAATAAGGCTGATACTGCTGTTGTTGTAGGTTTTGAGGGACTTGTTGATTAGTTAGGTTTCCAAATGAGCAACATGGTTGAGGTTGGTATGGCGCTGATTGTTGCTGCTGATTGTTGTTGGATTGATAAAGTTGGGATGGTTGTTGTAAGTTTGATTGGGAATTCATATCTTGAGGCGTTTGATAAAAGTTTAAAATTTGAAGTATTGGGCGAGTGTTATTAGGTTGATCTAAAAAATCATATAAGCCTATGACTTTTTAGTCCATGCTTATGTTTTTAACCTTCATTGCTTACTTTGAACTGGCTGTGGATTAAACTGATTTGGAGCTGGCTGTGGATTAAACTGATTTTGTGCTTGTGGGCCATATTCTTGATTATAACCCATAAGTGGTCCTGCTCCACCGTTATTCTGATATTGATTGACTTGTCGTAAGCTTATATGCAATGGTCTGTTGGACTCGTTATAGTTTTTATGAGTTCCATTCAATAATTCTTGGATGTATGGCATTACAAATTCACCAGAATTCCAAGCTGTTGGATGAAAACGATACCTTGGGATACCATTTCTATCGATTATAAATTTCTCAAAATTCCATGCTATGTCTGTGGTTTTTATAGGGTCCCACATAAGTTCTTTACGTAAACCGATTCGGACATCAGTCGGAGGACAAATTTCCTAAATTATTGAGAAAATATAGGGGGAACAAAAATTTTGCATATAGGGGAAAAAATTTTGCATATGGGGGAAAAAATTTTGCATATGGGAGTTATGCAAAACAATTTTTTACATAAAGATTTTCATGTAAAAAGTTGTTTTGTATAACCTCCATATGCAAAAAAATTTTTCTCCTATGTGTAAAAATATCTACCCCTTATGTGCAAAATTTTTGTCACCCCCCCCATAATTGAGTAAGAGATAATTAGGAGAAAGCATTTTCGTGTTTCTTAGGGTCCTTGATTAGCTGCATCACCATTGAGACAAAAAAATTTATAAAATCTGATACCTTCAAAAACGTATACATAGGATGTTCCTTCTCTCCATTTACATCAATTTTGCCAAAAATGTGTAAGTCTTGGTGTGGAGTATATCCATGCCCAGGGCGAACACTTTTTAAACCTAAATAAAAATTATTGTTTAAAAAATTTGTTATTAGCAAACCATTCAAAATTTCATTATTCATTCCCGGTTCAAGATATAAAAATTGATTACATGGAAAAGCAAGTATAGAAAAACCTTGATGTGAGGTTTCATCAAGGACTCGATTGAAATGGACATATTGCTCGGTTAAGGCTAAATTTTTATTGTTTGTTTTTTAAAATTTATCATACCGCAATATGTTGCCGTATTCGTAATCATCAAAACCCTTCCTTTATAAGGTGTTAGATCAACATAATTTTCATCTAATGTAGAAACTTGGAAATCGTATACAGTTTGGTTAGTAGGCCTACATCTGCTCCATTGTGTCTCTTCATTGTGCACTGGAAGAAGATAAGGAGTCTCTAATATAAATAATTGATTTAAACAAAATTAAAACTTGAATCCCAATCGAATCGTTTTCGGCAACTTTTGAATGTTCAAGAAGAACTTGCTTAAAGGACCCCGCCACTTGTGGGGAGTTGAATCTCCAAAAGAAAAATCGCTCAGAATTTTATGCACTATCACATGAATTCAACTCCCCACAAGTGGAAGGGTCCTTTAAGTTATTTTGGGACCTTATCCATAAATAAAGAGGGAAACAGGTAGGCATCAACATCGATAAATTCTTGGTATGAACTAAATGAAAATCCTATTTACCTGATTTATATTGTACTATTTGAGTTAGTG
Source organism: Acrobeloides thornei (assembly GCA_034699885.1). NCBI lineage: Eukaryota > Metazoa > Nematoda > Chromadorea > Rhabditida > Cephalobidae > Acrobeloides > Acrobeloides thornei. The sequence continues at coordinate 12,324 of JAQGCP010000593.1, read as the reverse complement.
TTATTGAAATTAATACTGTAAAAAATACTGACAATATCAAATAATTCATTTTATATAACAAGTGTGATAACTATACTAAAAATAAAGGAAAAGATTTATGTAGTCAATGAAATATTTATACTAGTTAAACAAGGAAAATATCTTTTAGAAAGAACCTTTAAAAATCCTGGCACTATTACTTTTTTCATGTTTATTTTCTTCACGTTACTTTTTTCACTTTTCCGCACGATATAAACTATTACTTTTAAAAAAATTGCATGAAAAAACATGAAAAAAGTAACGTGAAAAAAGTAATAGTGCCAAAATCCTACTACATTAAGCGTGTAATGTGTGTCTGTATGTCTGCACGGATGGTCTCGGAAACGCTTGATTTAAACCCTCGATGCTAAAACAAAAGTTGTAGAGGACGATGAGAGAAGACGATTGAACATCGAAATAGGAGACAAAAAAAATTTCACTTTTTTGCCCCTTTATTATTTTACTTTAAAGTAAAATCTCGGGGAGTGCCGCTCGGAGTCACATCTTACTCTAGAGTAAAACGCTCGGGAGTGCCGCTCGGAGTCATTCTCGGAGAAACCGACAGCATGTTAGCGCTCGGCCCCCTATACTCCACCATAAAATAAGAAACATCTATATATTTTTTGCAAGAAATATGTATACTTGCCGATCAAAACTTGGATCTTTAAGAAGCAGACAGATACAATAAAAATGTTATCTTTAGCATTATTCTTCAAACAAATAGTAAAGCATGTAAGCAAGTGTGAACAAATGACTTCTTCCGGTTAAGACCATACAAAAGCTTACTGCAAACAAACACAATGAGCAATGTGTAGCGTTCTCTAATAAACACCGACTGGATCTTTATTCTAGTAGGGGTCATTCTATATTAGATACCCACTACTATTCAAGATGACATCCCTAAAAAACCGGAAATTTTATGTTTCGGCTAGAAATTTAAATATGACTATTGTAAATTTTTTATTGTTGGTTGCTATTTTTGTCAATGCATTTTTTTTATTCACAGAATATATTCTTTATTGAGATCTTATAAAATACAAATGAAAGATGAACATTTTGAAAGAGCAATAAGGCGCTGTATACAAAACATCTCATTTAACAAATGTTTAAGCTCATATAGCAAGTTGTAATTGAGAAATTTCATTGATCAGTTCACATTTTTCTTCTTTAGTTTTCTCCGACCTTTGTAATGAACTATCTTCTATCAAACAAGCAGCAGCGCCAAACTTTTTAGCGGCATTGTAATCAGTTTCGAGGTCATTGCCGATATGGAGTATTTGTTGCCGAGATTTAACACGAAAACGCTTCAATAAAGTATTGAATATGGCTGGATTCGGTTTTTCTTGGCCAATTTCACCACTTAGAGCCAAAAATTCTACACGTGGGAGAATACCAAGCTCACTGAAGATGTTACGGAGGCGAAAATCGGAATTTGAAATGATGGCAATGTTGAAGTTCTTTGATTGTAAATGATCGAGGTCGTTGATTACCTAAAAATAAATTTTAGAAAAAAATAAGATGAGTTGATGATATTTTTAAACAAGCCAAAGCCGGCCGGATGCTCGCTACTTTAGCACTAATACTAAAATCTTAAATACTAGAATCTCGGTACTTTACTAATACTAAAGTGTTAGAAATTAACATCGATGGTTTTTATTTTAAACAATTTTTCGGTGAAAAATAAAAGATTTTTTCGCATTTCACCGGAAAAATGTTTTCGGTAAAAGAAAATGAGAAAGTTCGCACAAAATTGTGAAATTGTGCGCAAAAAGAGATTTTGCAAAAAAAACTGAAAGTTTGTGCAAAACAGCGTGAGTTTGATCAAAACTTTTTGAACAAATTAAAAACAACAACGATTTGAATTTTGTAATGTCCATAGATCTTTTCGATGAACAAATTTGATTGAATCATGCAAATTGCTTGATTCAATTGAAATTTGAACATTGACACGAAAAGTCGAACATTGCAAAATTCAAAATTTACATGGAAAATTTATGCCAAATTTAAAACTTATTTTTCTCAACTTTCTCATGATCAAAAAATTTAATTTTGTTCAAAATACTGCAAAAGTGCTCTAGTTTCTCATATAAAAACCCGCATGTCAAAAAATTCGATTTAACACTTCAACAATCGACTTTTCTGAAAAATGATTAAAAAATCGATTTTCTCAAAAACTATAGATCAGATTAAAAAATCTTTTTTGCTGACACCCCTTCGTACTCTAATGAACAACTTTGTAGAATATCACTTTTCATGAAAAGTCGATTATAAAGCCAAAACTAGTGAAAATGAAATTTTCACGCCGAAATTTTTTGCTTTTTGTAATCAACAATTTATGCCTGAACTTTTAGACACTAAACAGAAAAATCATTTTCCGACCCCCAAAATCGATCCACCCCTTACGTTTTTGGGGCCTCTGGTATCTTGTTAGCGATTTTTACATTTGTTGAAATCCGGTTCCAAAAAAAGTACTTGGTCAAAGGTATCGGCAAGGAACTTTAGTTTATTTTTATGTGCGATTTGAAGCTCCCTTAGTGAGAAAGTTTCGAGCTAGAGCCCAAATAGTGATTTTTGAAGGGGCAAAAAATCGTTATTTTTAGAAAGAAGGTCTATATGTTTTTGTTAATCACTCACTAGGTACATGAAAATAACCTAGGCTTCAAGTTTGTGGCGACACTTTTTGGCGTACGCCCACCCCCTTAAGGCCCATCTTCGATATTTCGAGACATTGCCTCTTAAATGTTAGAATCAAAGTCTATATTAGAATTTTAATTTTGTTAAGAATTTTAATTTTATTTATTGTATTTTTTTCAAAAAAATTGCCAAAAAACGTCATGCGTTTTAAAAAAGCCATAAAAACTCACGTCATTATTTTGTAGTGTCCATGCATCACCGGTCGCATAAAAATCAAAAGCGTTCACTGTAAGTTTGGTTATCAGACGGCGATCATTGATGATCTAAAATTCAAAATTGAATTAAATCGATAGGGTAATACTATTCGACAAGGAATAGATACTCTATTTGTAAAAGTTAGAGGTGGGAATAAAACTCAAACATGTTAAAATTTTGAAAAACATTATAATTTTTTGTATGAAAGGAGGAGTGGATTTATTCTTCTCTCCTTTCCACGTGTACATTTCATAAACTATTCCATATATCAAAAATTCATTATTTAAAATTTTTTTGAGATTTACCTCGCCAAAACAACGTTGCATCAGCTGATTCCACCAACAAAATGTTCCACCATTATTGAAACCATAACAAGGATCTTTTCTTCTCATTTCACCAAAATTTTTATAAAATTTTTCTTCAAAATATGTAGGCTCTATATCAAACCCAAGATCTCTAGCAAATTTCGCATAAACTAGAGCAGAATGTTCTTTAGGCTTGATTAAAGTTCTGAAGGCATTAAAAGAAATAACGCGTATACTTTTGTCTACTAAGGCACACATTTTTTCTAAAAACGTTAAAAATTTAAAATCAACTCAAAAATGAATCACCCGTTTAAAAAATATCAACAATACTATTAAAAAATATCAACAAAGAATATTTCGCAAAAATGGTGAAACCTCATGCAAATGTTCATAAACATAAACAATATAAGCTAACTGAAAAATATCAATAAACATGAACATTTGGAAGGCCTAGTGGTTTTTGAACATTATATAAGCATTGAAACGGCTATTATATAAGCAACAAAGGGGTATTAAAATTGTGCAAAATTTTGAACAAGGCATGTGCAACAATGAATTTTTATTATTAAAGGACCAGTCCACTTTTGGCACTATTACTTTTTTCACGTTTTTTCATGCAATTTTTTTAAAAGTAATAGTTTATAAAGTGAAAAAAGTAAGCGCGAAAATAAACGTGAAAAAAGTAATAGTGCCCCACTTTTGAGGAGCTGATGTCATGTGATAGAGTATAAAATTTGAAGCATTTTTTGCTTTTAAGGCACTTTTGGAAAATCTAAGGTGCAGGCTTTTCGTTTCAATGTTCAAACTCGTTTGAAAAATTTTTTCGCAATTTTGTTTCGCTCACAACTTTTTACGGCTAGATGTTCAAGTAGTGCCGTAAAAGAAAAAAATGCTCCAAATTTTATGCTTTATCACATGCTATCAACTCCTCAAAAAGGGACTGGTCCTTTAAAAAATATTATTAGTTGGTGATAAGTTTTTGTGACTAATTTTGCAATGAAATGTAAAAATAACATATGATAAAAGTCCGTTTCCGCCGCCAATGGGAAAAAAGTTCGGGGTGATGATCAAGTGGTCTAAGACGCCCGTCCGATCTGGCAAGTTAAGCAACGTTGGGCCCGCAGGTTTTTTTTCAAATTTTGCCCCGCTAGAGCAAAATTTTGATTTTCAAAAAAAATTCTTTTACAAAAAATGGAGTAAAAAATTTTTGCTCCATTGTTTGTAAAAGGAATTTTTTTTTAAATCAAAATTTTGCCCTAGTGGGATCTAACCTGCGGGCCAAACGTTGCTTAACTTGCCAGATTGGACGGGCGGCGCTTTGGACAACTTGGCCATCGCCCCCGGACTTTTTTCCAATTGGCGGCGGAAACGGATTTTATAAGAAGACTATAACTTTACAGATCTTGGCAGAAATTTTTCTAAATGGCTCCTCCTCATTTTTCGGAGGCTGACTTATTCACTTTAAACTTTTTATTTTATTTTTAAAAAAATCATTTCAGTAGACTATTAAACTAAATCTTATGAAACCTAAACAAAATCTGGGAAACTTTCAAACACAAAAATGAACATACACGAAAAACATTAAAAAAATCGACTATGCCAAAAAATTTACACATCTGATGTTTGCGTAAGAAAGTCAATTTTTTGCCAACCAACCCTTATTTAAAGCACAAATAAAATGATCTAGCTACGCAGTGGAAAAATCGTATTCATTATTCATACATATGCTTTACATTAATCAGACAGGCGTGGGCAGAAAAAGCGTGAGTGGAAAATCGGATATGCTTATATAGTAAAAAGAAGGGCTCAGCCGACAACGAGAAAGCTAGCCAGTCACTATGCTCGTTTCTATGTCTAGCGTATATTATGACGAAACATTGTGTTTCGTCAAATGCCGACTGAAAAGCTAGAGAGCAAACATGCCAATTATACAATTCATAAAAATTGGCGTCAGTTTTATCATTTGTATCCTTTGTCCTTATCGGAATTTGTGTAGGATAAAATGGAAGGTAGTCAATTAAGCTTAAATTTGCGTTCCATACATTTAAAGTATTGGACTTTCGTGCTTATGGAACAAAGAAAATGTCATTTTATAAGATATTCAAGAAAAAATTATCCTGAAATTTAAAACAGTGCTGTTACAATTCTAAAAATTTTTCTATTCTAGTTTCAAAAAACCCTCATGAAAAAATTCAGGTTTTCAGTGTCACCTCAAAATTTTTCCGATTTCTTTCAATTTTTAAATATTCAAAAATTAAAAATATTTACAAAAATATTTAATAAAATAATAAAATCTCAAAAACCAACAACAAAATTTCCGTCTGAATCATCAATCACCGCCGTTTATTTTTGACCAAATTTTTATATAAATAAATGTACTTAGAGAAGCAAAAGAGCAAAGACGTCATCACTACTCGGCGGTCATTCCTCGGTCATTTCTCCTACTCCTTCATTCCCAAATGCATTTCCCAAACGACTAGACAGCCAATCAATGATTCATGCGCGAAGCATATACAAACCCATAACATCACCTATTACATTTTCTAACGATAGAAAATTTTTGGGGAGCAACCGAAGATATGTAAGTGAGTGGAAAATTTGAATTGACCTCAAATATGAATCGCTAGAGCTCTCAGCGTCCCGCCGAAATTTTATTGACAGGTTTTTTGTCCGTTCGAGTGACAATTGGACAATGAATGGGCGATTGGAATAATTTCTGACTGAAATCAATATAAAATATAGAGCATGTTGAGTCATAGTAATTCATACTTTGTTATCAATGATGTTTACTTTGATTTTATGATTCAATTTAAAAATATAAACATTTTTTTAAGACAATTTTTTGAATGTTGTAGCAATAACTAGGGTTGCATTTTTGACCGGTCAAATGACGTCAATTGACGGTCAAATTGGTCAAATTCATTTAGGAAATTTTTTACAACTTTAATTGTGAACTCAGTACTAAATAATTTAACACCGAGGCTTTACATAATAAATTCTAAAAATATCGTTCAAAATTTGAAAAAAAAAAGATTTAAAAACAGGATAATTTTACATAAGAATTTTAAAAAATTTTTGCGGGAATATTCGCGTTGCCTGATTGTCAATAAAATCCGTTTATTGAAACGAAAAAATTTAAATCGTCTTAGTCCATTTTTTTCAAAAACGACCAAAAATCTTTTTCGTGTCAAAAATATTTTTTCACGTAGGTAGCCCCCTGTTTGGAATAAAATTCTTTTTGAAAAATTTCCCTGACCCCCTACATCGAATTTTACATGCAAAGAATTTGACCGATTCGGTCAATTGACCACGATGCAACCCTAACAATAACACAAAAATTAAGAGAGTAAAATTTTAAGAAAACTTGAATTTATACTTCTAGTAGTCATGTAGACTCATGGGAGGGGGAGTTATGGACAATATACCAACTCAGCATACCTTTAATCATGCATAAAAGTAAATCGCTTGGAAAAGGCCTGTATACTAATGGGGCCTAGATTTTTGTGTTAATTTTTCTTTTTTCGAACATTATTAAAAGATAAGGTTCCCAAAAGAATTTTTGAAATAAAAAATGAACCGGAAGCCGAGCGCTAACGCGCTCGGAAGGTTGAAGAAGGGAATCTTCGAGGGTGACTCCGAACGGCACCCCGAACGTTTCAATATAAAAATGTTAATTTTTAACATTTTTGTCAAAATTTGGAAAATTTCTAATTTTTTTGTCTTGGTTTCCCAAGGGGTAAAAAGTGAAAAAATTGTTTGTCTCCGATTTCAATGATTTTGGTGTCAATCGTCTTCTCTTATCGTCCCCAACAACTTTTACAATGGCATTCCGGGTTTAAATCAATTGATCCCGAGATCGACTGTGCATACACGCAAACTTTACACGTTTATATTAGTAGGGTATTTCTAAAATAATAAAATACCAAGTATCAAAACTTGATTGAACGCCTAAAGGAAAATTTGATTACATGGAATTTTTAAGTGTCGCATCAAATTACATTAGCTACATATAATTTATGTTTTGCGCAAAGCATAACATGCTATAAATCTTTTCTCGCAAAATTTGTTTAATACAAATTATACATTCATTCACGTTGGAATATTTTTTCCAAGCATTTTTGGAATGTAATCTTTTCGTCTTTCATAGTTCAGCTTTTTCTTAAGCTTTGGATAAACACAATTATCAGAAAAATGAGCGGATGTAGTATTGGTCTCAAAGAAAATTATACCTTCTGAGCTACTAAGAGGTTTTTTTTGCAAAACAATTTTAACCTTACATTCAGTATACTTTTTGAAAGCTGATGGTGTAATTTTTGGCTTGAGGTTTTAGTTTTTATTAAAATAATGCCAGGTAGGTTCTAATTTTTAATTGTAGTATATATCAATAATTCCATTCCTAAATGCTTTGTCATGTTATAACTGAACTGCTCAACCGTAGTTGTTTATACTCAACTCGATCACCTCTATTTAACACATTACCAGTGGCGTGTCCAGCAGGGGGGGGGGCAGGAGGTCATGGCCCCAAAGCCGAAAATTACTAAAGAAAAATGGCATTTTTGGCCAAAATTCGAAAAATTTGAAAAATGAGATTTTTACCTAGGTGGTCCCCCAAACCAAATTCTGGAACCGCTATTGCATTTTACCCCTACCCGACCCGACACAACTCTTCCTCCTCTGTACCTATCTGACACAATCCAACGCCAAAGCACGTGTGTTTCAAGCGGACATTAATCTGGAGTGAAAAATTATACCATTAGAACTCAGTCAGGTTGTTTTGGAGTAGCACAAATCGCTCGGAATCATGTTTTTCAACCGCAAAACCCCTAGAACTAAAAATCAGCAGATATTAATGTTCCTATTAGGACTTTTATTTTGGACATCTGTCGTACCAGTGTAATGGGGTCAAAATTGAAAGTCCTAACAGTGGTATTAAATTCTGTCGATTTTGAATTCTAGGGGCTTTGCGGTCAAAAAACACGATTCCGACCAATTTGAGATGTTCCGAGTCCAACTTGATCGAATTTTAGTCGATTTCTGTTAACCTATCTGTCGAATTTTCCGCAAAAGTCCTTATAACTTTTTTAAAAGCTTTTTGAATAATTCTTTTTGAATGTTGTAACCTCATATTTAAAATCTGAGGTCGTGATTTTTTTCAGAACCTCCAAATAAATTTTTTTTAGAGCGGTTTATGCTCAAAAATAGAGGGTTTTAACTTAAAATCGCTCTAAAAAATTTATTTTGAAGTTTTGAAAAAATCATGCCCGCAGTTTTTAGATATTCTTCTAGGCTACCAAAGGCAAAAAAAGTAGGAAAAAATATTTTTTTAAAGTTATAAGCTGGAGTCACTCCTATGTCCGTTATATAACCGTTTGAAACATACGTACAAAGTTTAATTATCTAGATTTAAACGAATGGATTTCTCCAAAAGACATCTCTGATTCTGATGATCAAGAATACCAAAGTGAAGAATCTGATCCTGGAGCTGATAACAGTAATACTGATATCGAATCAGATGACGAGGATGAAAAAAATAAATTTCTTTTCAAATGGATTCCATCAACTCGGCATTCTTATACAACGCCAGTTTTTAGAGTAGCACGATTTCCATGGATAGTTTTAGCCATCATTTTTAAAGAATAGCTCATTTTTAGGGAAGTTCAATTTTTGCATTACAAAAACTATCTAAAAATACGTGTTATTTGTAATCAAAATGGGAAGTATAATGGATGGACTTGTAGAACAGAAATAAATTTAAAATTGGTCAGCCCGAAGCCAGAACGAGCTAGAAGTATCGCTCAGGTAGTGCTTTTTTTCTACAGGGTGTGCGGAAATAAACGAACTTCCCCCCTATATCGAACAGATTTTCCATGAGCTTTGATGGTTTTGATGCACAGTTCTAGTGATCGACGGAATCAATTACGCGCATGTTTTTTCGATTTTTTCCAAAAATTTTCAGAAAAATATAAGGGGAAATCTTATGATTTTTTTCAGTCCAGGAAGGTAGTTACCTACACCCACCCAGGGCCCCGTTGTCTACGGCGCTGTGGGGTGGGGTAGGATCAGGAACTGCTTTCATACGCTGTAAAAAATTTATAATAAAATTTTAAGAAGAAAACTGCATCTTTTGATCCTTCTGACAATGTATTGAGCTTCTATTTTTGTGAATGGAAAGATCTTTTGAAATATTATCTACATGGGAAGACAGTAAAACTCGAGGTTGAAATTTGGTCTCAAGAGTCCGTAAATGCTGCGTATTTTTATCTTTAATAAATTTTCTGCAGCATATATTTTTAGAGAAGTTGAAAATGAATTTTTATATAACGAACTTGAATATTTGATCAACAAAGTCGAAGGTCTTATAGCTGAAGATGTAAATTTTTTTGAATAAAAAATAATTTATAAATATAGGTAAATCGAGAAAATGAGATTGCTAAAGAAAAAGCATTATCAGACCAGTTAAGAAAAGAAAATGAAGACTTGAAGACAAAATTGAAAAAATTGTCAAAAGAGCGAGTAAATTTTTTAGAATCAGAATTTTGAAATGTCACTTTTTGCATATAAAATTTGGAGGCCTAAATCATCCCTTCCCATCTCACAAAGGCCTTTAATTTCAGTCACAAAAGAACCAAGTTTCCTAGCCATCATGGGAGCCTTGTGGGATTTAGGTATTGGCCACGTGTACCGGGTTTAGTGTTCATAGGCCTCACTGATTAGTGGCGGTTGCCTCCAGTTTGAGGGCACTAACAAAAAATTTTAATGAAAATTTGAACCTTTTATCGAAAAAATTAGTTTTAAAGTTTTAAAAAATAAACTGGAGACTGAGCACCTAGGGCGCTTCCGAGCGTCGCTCCCAAGTGGAGCTTCTGAGCGGCACTCTAAGCGACACTCCCTGATGTGTATACTCAATAATGAGATCTCAACTCATGAATATAACTGCAATGGAATTTTTGTCCCCCCCCCTCTCCATTTCTAATTTTTCCTGTATGGTACTCCCATGATTTGGGTGCAAAAAATCTTAAAATTCCGTGCTCTCAAAAGGGCGACATCTTTACAACAGTTTGGATTTAACCTGCAACAGTTAGTCAAACATTAAAGGACCACTAACTCGAAAAAACCCTATATAAAAATAATTTATTCGGAAAGATCATGAAAAATGGAGCATTTTTTGTTTTTACGACAACCTCTGAATCATTGTAATTTGCGAGATAATTGCGTTTGAAATGTGAATTTAGACTCATGTTTTCATTGTAATACACAAACTTTTTTGATTTTTTTGCACTAAAATCGTCAAATTAAATTATAAATTGTTAACGTTTAAAAATAATTTATTTTTCATTTTTTGATCAAAAAGTCGGCAATTTGTAAAAGTACAACTGCGCCGAAGGGGCACCAAACGGAGCGCCGAACACGCCAAAGGGTCCAAATTAGGCTTAGACCTAAGCCTAGGCCTAATCCTAAGGCCTAAGCTTAGGCTTAGGTTTGGTCTAGGCGTAGGCTTATGCTTAGGCCTAAGCCTAATTGGGACCCTTTGGCGTGTTCAGTGCCCCGTTTGGTGCCCCGTTCGGCGCAGTCGTACTTTTACAAATTGCCAAAAAGTCAGTTTTTGTGAAACAAATTGAAAAAGATTGTGTATTACAACGAAAACATGAGCCCAAATTCAAATTTCAAATGTAATTATCTCGAAAACTACAACGATTTAGAGGTTGTCATAAAAACGAAACATATTCAATTTTTCATGATCTTTCCGAATAAATTATTTTTATATAGGATTTTTCCGAGTGGAGTGGTCCTTTAAGTTTTTTATATAAAAAGTTAGGCAAATTTTGTATAAAAAAATTAATATTTTGAAACAACTTTCCAAAAAATTAAAAAATCATAGAGGGAACCCTTTTGTAATTTTAGTCGGCCTTCAACCGAGGCAGGAGGGGACATTTGTTTTTTCGTCTATCGGCCGGCTGTGGTGAGGGAAAGGGAATTGCCATTTTGCCTTCTTCTCCTCGTTACTGACACTGATGCGTATAGGTCTGGGTCGAGGGAGTTCGACTCTTTTCGCTTCTGCTCCCTCATCCAAAAACTGGAGACTAGTGATTCAACTGTCCTTTACATATTCGATTTCTAAATGAATTCTTATGAAATCGTTTTTTAGGACGAGGCCTATAAATATAAGGCCATTTTTGAAGAAGACTGCAGGAAACTTGTTCATGACGAAGTTGCAAAGATTCAAAAATCAAATACTCCCGAAAGTTTACGGAATTCCGAACGGCATCGAAGACCAACAAAAAACATACAATTTCTTATGGATTGATTTCTTTTTTCAAACATGCATTCTTGGCCCACGTTTTTGGTCAACAAAGATGCATATTTCCCACTCTTTTATTTGAAATGTAAATTAACATAAACCAGTTAGGGTTGGCACCTAAACGTCTGGCAAAGTTTTTTTTGTAATACAGACACATCACGACCGGAAATTTGGAAATTTCAATTAATTGGCATGACGCATAAAAGTGGGTGTTAACATAGCCCTTCATATATTTAAGTTAATTTAAACTCCAAAAGTGAATAAGATGAAACACTAAGTCCGGTCTTTTTGCAATTTCTAAAAGTGACATTAGCGAGTCGGAATTAAGTCGTTTTTTGAAGATCTTGATCATCTGTTTAGCCTTGCTTTTTGGTTGATTTTTATAATTGGAACTTGTTTCATGAGTATTTTTTATAAAATCTTTTTGGGAAAGTTAATCCCATTATACTTATCCAATTATTAGTGCGCAGTTGTGGTTTTTAAGAACAAACGGATGTTCTTTCCGGTCATTTGGTTTGTTCTTTTAGAGCTTTTTAAGGTTTTGTATATATAATTGCAATAAATTTATTTTATTTTATTTGCAAAAATATATACAGTATGAGCAATAATCTACGACGATTTGAAAATTCGGGATTACGAAGACTTAAAGGGGTGTATTTTGTAGCCGCATCTCGAAAAAAATTTATTTTCACAAAAATAACCCTGTTAGGGGTAAATTCATGCGAAAAATCGATTGTGCGCATTCCCGAAGCGTGAAAATGCTTCCTTGACCCTGATTCAGGGAAATAGATGTGTGTATTGAAGCGAAAATCG
>JAQGCP010000592.1:0-15813 GCA_034699885.1 Acrobeloides thornei | reverse complement strand
ACTGCTCAGAAAAGTGGCATAATTTTTTAAATAAAATTTAAATAGCTTAAATGCCACCCAAAGATACCTAAATGCCACCTTTTTTACAAAATTTTGCCACCTTTTATAAAAAACCATTATGCATCCCTACCCCTAATCCCATCCGGTCAAATGCCGAAAAAAACCTAAGGATACATCCTTATATTTTGACCTGCCGAAGGACAGCCAAAACTTCATTATTGTCCTCCTTAGGATTTTTTAATTTTTGTAAAATTTTCTCAAAAATATCAATTTTTACTCATTTCTAAATATTCTTGATACTGTTTTCCTTAAAGAATTCAATTTTTTCTTGAAAAATAAAACTTTTTTGGGAACCCCCCCCCCCCCACCTAGAGGATAGCGCCGACACTGGGGAGCAATGATGCAGGGACCCTCCCCCTAAAACTTTTGTTTCTTGCAAGTTATCTTATGATAAAGTAAATTTTTTTCGTAAATTTTTGATATTGCGCTCGGTCCCCGGTTTTATAATAAATTAGGTTAACATTGTGCATATAATACACGGCTGATTAAAAAGTGCAAAAAGTTGAGACACCCCTAAAAACGCTATAAAGTTGGCCAGAAATTGTCCTAGGGGGTGTTTCTATGCGAAAAATCGATTGTGCGATCGATTGAGCTATTTAAAAAAATTTTGGAAAAAATTTTCATAAATTTATTATTAGAGTTGTAAGAAGACGTTTTATAGCATTATCAATTTTTTGCACCCATTGGTCAGCCGTGAATAAAAATATTATTTAAAAAATTTAATATAAATTATGCTAGCAACTTATTATAGGGGTATTTCAATGCCATTGACAATGCATCCAAAATTATTCCAAATATGGTGTGTTCCAGCAAAATTTGAGATACCCATGAAAGTAAATAATGACTTAAATTTTTTTAAATAATTTGAATGTTTAGGAATTATGCTGTGGTTGGGTTGTTATAGGCCCTTCCAATAGATTCTACCATTCTGGTTCTACCGCGTTTTGGGAACATGAATTCCGGATAATAGGTCTGAAGCTAGGACCATTTGATCTGGCTGCTATTTCCATTGGTCATTTTACACCAACGTATTTTTACTTTTTTACAACTATTTTTTATAATATTTATGTTTAGATCCCGTCTAAACCCTCGAGAAGCCATAGAAACTCATCAACTTGTAAGGTCATCCAAAACTATTGGAATTTTACATGGAACTTATAAATGGGATCCTGAAGTAAAGAATTTTTTTAGAATTTTAGCAAAGTACTGTTTTATTTTAGAACGATAAACAAACAAAAAATTTGTTAGAAGAGTGTACTAAAACGGATGAAATGTTACACAACTCTTTTATAATACTAAATGAAGGTGAAAGCCAAGTTGTTTCATATGAAACTCGTAATATCGCATCGCTAAAAAAACACCAAGACTCTTATCAAAATGAGGAAATTGCACCTTCTGATCATAAAATGCTTAAGGTAAGCAAAGGATGGCTCACAAGTGACTAAGTTTATCATCATGGCTAAGTTTAAGTATATATTAGGGTTGTAACGTATATCAAAATTTTCCGTATCGTATTCGTTTGTCCAAAATTTTCTTATTCGTATTTCATACGAACTTCAGAAATTTTCGTATTCGTTTTTAAATGGTTGTCGAAAATTTTCGTTATCGTTATTTTAAACGTTTTCCGTTAACGTTATGGTGAAATATTTTATTATACTTTTAACCAAAGCAATGAAAAAGGAACAAAAGATACAACGAACAAAATAGTTAAGAAAATCTAACTATTGGGTTGATTTAAAAGTTCTTGGATTTCTTACATGAATTTTGGACCTGGAAATTTTTTTCTAAAAATAACCTCTATAGGGGTATTTTATGCAGGGAATCGATTGCGCGCATTCTTAAAGCGGGAAAACGCTTCCCTGACCCTGATTCAAACAAATTTTCACGATTTTTGATCAAAAATCGAATTTTAACCCCCAAAATGAGTTTTCCCGTGAAAGTGATGTTCTACAAAGTTGTTCCTCGTAAAATTTCGAGTTTAACCCGGGAATGCGCAGCGTATCATATATGGTCGAGAACGCGCATTTTTTAAAATGACTGAATATAAAAATGTCACGATTCTAACGTTTTCAGATACGCTGAACACGATGGTGGCGTTTTTTTCATTCCATGATGCATTCCTACGGGACCTAGAGCACACTGAAAAATAACACTTTTTGGTAAAATCACATTTTCCTTTCCAGATCTCGTCGCAAATGTTTCCACATTTTTATTTGCTTCGAATCTTGATCAGCGCATCAAAATACAGATACGCAAAAATTTTCATCCAATTTGGATGAGAAAATAAAAAATCGAATTTGCGCGGGGATCGAACCCTCGACCTTATGCGCGAAAAATTTTTTGAAAAATTTTGAAAAAAAATTATATATTTGGAATCAGGACAGCTTACTTATATAGAAAAATAACAATTTTTTAAATTTTTTCAGGCAGGATAGTGTGCACATTCCCGGTTAAATAAAATCATAAATCACTAATCAACGCGTAAAAAAATCGACTAGCGTCAAATTTATTGATTTTTATCAACTCGTCATGTTTACAAAATGAACATTAAGTATCTGAAAGTTATTGATATTATGTTTTTATGACCAAATAACAAGTCAACAAATCCGCAATAATGCTATTAAATTGGCCCATACAAATTATTCATTGTACTACGAATAAAATATTATTATTCATTGTACACCAATTTTTAAACATATACATCAACAAGGGGCCAGAACAGTGGAGTAGAGAAAATGGTCGAGTAGGGAAGAGGAGAGGGGTTGCGATATTTTTTTTACTTATAAAAAATCTTAAGGAGTACCTTATCCCATAAACGCGGGATATTGGATGCTGGAAATTACCTTCCCTGCACCATACAAGAGCAAAGGGGGCCATATTTTCCAAAAATTTACGGGGGTATAGGGGCAAATTCGTAAATTTTACGACCCCCGAGTTGGTGGTCAAAAAAAAGTCACCAAGTTTGTCGGCAAGTTTTTTACGGGGGTCCATTTCCCCTACTCAAGTATGCCCTACACCCTTTTCGTCGCAACTTTAGGTCCCGAAACTTGGCCGTAACCAACTCCCAAGTTTGGGGAAGGACCCGGATTGACTGGGTGGGGGTATTTTTTCAAACTTTGCCACAAATTTTATTTTAATAAATTAGCCAAAACAATACAAATCAATACAAATATGTTGATCGCATTTATACAAGCAGAAGAAGGTTTATTTATAGGATGACCCACGTCACAATATGTCAATCCGCATTCCTAAAAATCAATATTTAAAAAAATATTTATCTCACACCAACTTACTCGATATAAAACATGTTCGTCAAAAATGGCATCCTTTTTCCTGAGATTATAGAATCTTAGGAAAGGACAAATTTCTCCACAACCAGGTATTGAGACTTTTGATAATTTCTGATTTTTTAGATAAAAGAGCTAAAATTTTTTAAATAAAAAATTTAAAATTTTCTAGTTGACCCCGTTATAATGAACACATTTTTGGAGTATGAGCTCCAGAAAATGTGTTCTTCTTCCGATTTTTGACCGACTCTGGGCCAGAGACCAAATTGGACCCGTTCTATACCCCAAAGTTCTCGCCCCTCGGATTGGCGCCTGGGCCTGCCGAGGGGCCGGACTTTGAAGTACTTTCCATTTTCGATCAATGCTCTAGACTAACCTCAATTTCATATTCCCCAACATCATTTTTCCAAATCTCCATTATAACAGTTGCCGCATAAGGTATAGGTTGATGATCATTAATTTGCAAAGCGTACGTCAAAGAAAGCAATGTCCCATCATGCTAAAAAATTTCCAAAATTTAATTTTATCAGTAAAACTAATCTTACCGCAGAATAGAGCACCATTTTTGAAGGCTCTTTTTGATTCCCATTTACAACATCTTTGGCTCTTTTTAACCAATCTCCGAGAATGTATCCACCTCGGAGATAGTATAGACTTCGTAGATTGAATTCTCGAACGCGGTTCTCGTTACTGATTTCGGTTATAATTTGTAAGGTTGTTTTAAAGTCGTATTCTGGCCAAACTTTTGACACCCATGCAGGTTGGGTCATGTTTTGGGCTATCTAAAATTGATAGTATTTTCAGACTAATAATCCCTCCCCACTCTCTGACGCCCCTTCGATTAAAAAATAGATTTTGTAACCTTTTTGTAGTTTTTCCCGCGGATATTGCCAAAGAAACTCGATTTGAAAGAATTTTGAATCCTCCTTCTCCCCCCATGGCTGAAGGCAGGTGGGGGACATACTTCTCTATTGATATTATTTAATTTCAAGAAATTATCAAAAGTAATAGTCGATCCATAGCCAGTAGCATTGCCCAAAAATTTAAACAACACTGCATAGGTTTGTTTTAGCTTATTTACATAACTTTCTGTATCATTTGTATAAATTTTTATATACATCGGACAATCAAAACTAGTTGGTTTCAAGAGCTAAAAATTTAGTTCATTTTTTGTTGAAATAACATAAATCTAAAAAACCTTACTGGATCCTTTTCCGCTGGAGAATCTGCATGAATAGGAAAAGGTTGCCAAGTAGCTCCTTGGTTCCAAACGTGATCTTCCATGGGTGGGAAAAATCCATTCAACATAGCTTGGGCACTAGTTAAAGCTCTATCTGCAGAACTTGAACGGATATAGACCTAAAGTTCAATGTGCTTGTTATAATCCCCGATCTCATGTTTTTTAAATCAAGTGAGAATTGAACCTTTACTAGTGAAGGTCATGCCGACCTCCTTGGCAGCGCACCTGACCACTACACCATAGTGGATACTGAACATGTTGCAATTAAATTATTCATATAGTGGGCTGTGACCTTGTAGAACCAAGATGTAAGAAATCTCGTTTTTTGAAAAATTTTCGAGTCCCAAATTCATGTAAAAATCACAAAAATTGCCATTTTTTGAATCACCCTGTATAAATTTAAAAAACTATACTTCATGGAAGTTAAACTTTCTGCTGGTAAAATTTCCAGCATAGCGCTCTCTGAACAATTTCCCAAGTTCTTGGAGCTGAAGGATTCCAACCTAAATTTTTTTTAAATTATTTTTAAACATTAAAAAAATTACATTTGTCAACTGATTCCATCCTCTAGGCCAAGAGGATTCATCATTTGGGTCATTCGGATAAGGCTTTTTCGAAGGAGCTCTGTCTCCATGTCTCCAAATGGCTTGAACAAATTTTAACTCTCGACATTCTACCACAGAAAATAAGCAAAATAAAAATAAGCCATGAGGAAATTTAAAAATTTTCATAACCCTAAATAATGACACAAATTGATAAAAAAATCTATTTACAGGATGTCCCAAAAAATGGCATTTTTTAGATTTTTGGTGATTTTTTCAAGTTTTTTAATTTTCACCAAAATAGCTCTATAGGGGTTTTTCTATGCGAGAGATCGATTTGCGCATTACCGGATCGTGGAAACGCTTCCCTGATCCTGATTCACGGAAAAGATGTGCGCATTGAAGCTAAAATTTGCTAATACGGAATCAGTGAAGCGTTTTTAAGGTCCGGCAATTTTTTCAAAATTTTTCATTTTCACCAAAATAACCCTATGGAAGGTTTTCTATGTGACAAATCGATTGCGCAATCGATTTCTCGCATAGAAAACCTTCCATAGGGTTATTTTGGTGAAAATGAAAAAACTTGAAAAAATGCCTTTTTTGGAACACCCTGTAAAAAAAGAAAAATTAAGCTCACAAAAATAATCGTATTCAAAAATTCGGGAACTCAATAACAAACACCTAGCACAATGAATATTCAAAATGTCAAAGACATTCAAAAATGTCCTCGAAAAAAATAATTTAATCTTTTAAATAAAATCATAAATCACTAGTCAACGTGATGGAAAATCGATTAGCGTCAAATTCATTGGTTTTCTCCGCTCGTCATATTTAAAAAATGAACATTAGGTGTCTGAAAGTTATTCATATTATGTATTTATGACCAAATAACAAGTCGAAAGATCCGCAATAATGCTATTAAATTGGTCCATACTAATTTATTATTCATTGTACTACAAATAAACAATTTGGTACAGGATTAGCGAACTCACTTATCGTGAGTTTTTTTCAAAAAATTTTTTTAAACTTTTTTCTTTGGCAGGATTTATACTTCCGTCGCGACGATTGGTAGAGCAATTAAATTTATAGTGCAAACAATTTTTTCAATGTCGTTTATAGTTGCTGTCTTGCGACGTCTCAAGTGCTGATCACGCGACGCGACACAAGGCCGAGTGGCAAAAAATTTGGCTCCAAGCGGGATTCGAACGCGCGACCTTGTGACCACTGAGCCACTGCTTTGTCACTGCACCACCGAGGCCTGTTGATGGAGAAACGTTTTTTCAAAACAAGTTCTATCGGCGACAAGTCGCTCGCACGACAAGTCTGTCGCGGAACAGACTATAAACACCAACTCGCGACACGTCACGCGACACGCAACACAAAAAGCACTGTCGCAGAACAGACTATAAACACAACTCGCGTTGCGCGACACAAAAATGCACTGTCGCGACGCGACGGAAGTATAAATCCTGCCTTTGGAAATGACCTCTCTAGGTGTAGCTTTATGCGGAAAATCGATTGCGCGCATTTCCAAACCTTGAAAATGCTTTCCTGACTCCGATTCAGAATATTGCACTGAAGCGAAAATGGTCAAAATTAGAAAATTTTTCATTAACAAGACATGAAAACGAGTATTTTTCGGAAAATGAGCCTTTTATACCTCATAAACATGTGATTCTTGTTAAAAATGTGACCCTAAAGAGGTTGTGAATTACTTTGTTGTGTTTGCATGATTTGCAAAAATTTTCCACCAAACACGACCACGCAGGGATGCGTATGAAAATCCATAAAATGAAATCATTCACCAAACAAATTACCGTTGAAGTCATTTACCAAACAATCAAGAAGATGAATAACGTGATTGAAGAACTTCGAGAGGTGAATCTCCAGGATCTCTATATGAAGCTGCAGCTCGAATTCCTTGTTGGTGAGCTGCAGCTTCGTATAGAGATCCTGGAGATCTATCTCTCGAAGTTCTTCAACCGCGTTATTCATCTTCTTGATTGTTTTATTGAATGAAAAATGCCTTTTTTAGTAGACAAGTCAACTAGCTCGACCTTCAGATTTTGGGAGGAGGACCTTTAAACACTGGTTGGCATTCCTCTTTTCATATTATATGACCCCCACCCCGCATTTTCTGAAGGCGGAAAAAACGGTCTAGTTATGTACCCTCAATTTTTTTGCTATACACATGTAATGGACTATAAATGTATTTTATAAAAGAATCTTTGGGGTCATCCAGATATTATGCAATCAACTTTTTGGTGGTTTACCCCCCCCCCCCCCCAACGTAATCATCAAAAATGCACTAACGTAATCAATTTTTATGAGGAGGGCCGACCCCCTCCCTAACATGATTACGTAATATCTGGATGACCCCTAACGACTTTCTCGTTTAACAGAACATACTGATTCTACTTTCAACAATCGTACGGGTCTCAATTTTCCTTTAATTTTCAATTTTTTATAACTTTTTTCATAATTTTACAAAGTTAAAAAAATTCGGTAGAAGAATGGAAATTTGATTTTCATAATTTCTCTTGTTGATAATTTCTCTTTTTTTTCAAATTAAATTTTCATACAAGCTTGTCCATAAAGGCCTTTGTTATGATTCTCGGTTGGTTATCAAAGCGATACGCATTCATACCCAGTACCAACATACTTTATGAATTTTCTCCCAGCATTGCGTCAGATGATGAAAAATCAGAAATTTAATCAAAAACATATTTTTCAACGAACAATATTTTCTATTCATCGCCTCGGACATATAAGCATTGATGGAATTTTCATGTTTCATTGCCTCCAAGACATGCCAATACTTCTTTGCTCACACTTCAGTTGCAGTTAGTTATTGGTCACAAACTAACTCTCGTTCTTCTATCTTCTCTATTTTTTCTTGGTCACTACGAGTTTGGATCTCTTTGTTGCCTTTGGAAAGTGTCAAGGCGTTACTTGGTACGGCCGCTAGTTACCCTAGAAGCAAGAAGAAGATAGAGAAAGCTAGTGTGGCATCATTAGGCATGAATGAATTTTGCGTGGAAAGGATTTGGATCAAATTTTATCCCGGAAAAGATCATCTAACAGATTACGACGAATTTTAATGGACAATAGAGTGTTTGTGGCTGCAGCGAGCGGTGAAAGTCAAGTATGGAGAAGGAACCTTGAAAAGTCAGCAACTCAACAACCTGCTGATATTTAATTAACGGGCAAGAGAGAAAAACAAAATTGCACTTTGTGAAAGATGAAGAATTTTTTTGATCGGATTTTTTCCATGAAATAGTAAATTGAAAATTTTCATGAAATAATAAATTAAAAATTTTTAATTAATAAAGTACAAATTTAAATAATGACATTCACACAAAAATAGAAAAAAGTTATAAATAAATATAAGCAGAAAATGAATTAAAGAGGTGAATCCCGTCATAGTGCCCAAAATAAACCCAAAGGGGATTTTCTTATGCGAGAAATTGATTGCGCATTGGCGAACATTGAAAACGCTTTCCCGATTCAGGGAAGAGATGTGTGTATTGAAGCGAAAATAGGTTAATATAGGGTCAGGGAAGCGTCTTCAAGGTTCAAAAATAAATTTCTTTAAAAACTTTAAAAATGCAAGAACTTGGGACACGTCCTCAATTCGCAATAGACGTTCACAATCGGCGGAGCTACATGGCACACAAAAATACTTGCGAGCTAAATCTGCCAAAAGTGGGATTTTACGCTCCATTTCTCGGTAAAAATCGAAAGCCATAGAAACATTTGAAGTTGGCAAAATTTTCGCCTCCATAATAAAGATCTTAAAAATGTTTAACTCTGCTTAAAAATAAACAATTTAGAGGATCAATGAACGAAAAAAATTGACCTTTATTTTATTTTCAAAGAGGGAACCGATATTCGTTTTTAAAGATGGTTGATGAGCGGTGAATTCAAAAAGATGGGAAAATTTGCATTTTCATCCAGAATATGCAACTCTTTAGCTTCATTTTGGATATAAATTTGCAACATTTACAAAAAATCAATTGAAAAAAATATAGCATGTTTTCAAACAACCAAATAGAAGGTATAAATTACAAAAAATAGGGTGTAATTTTTAAAATTACTTCAACACTGCCTTTCCCAAGTTCTGAGGATACTCACTGGCGCCAAGAGCCTAAAAGAGAGGAACTACAACAGATCCTAAGCCTTAAACTCGTAGACCATGCCCTTAGTCATCGGGAATATCCTCCAAACATACGGAGTACTATGATTAAACCCGAACCCTGCTGTGTGAATACATGGGGCGAGCTGGCTCACTATCTACTTAACGACGCGGATGCCTGATTAGGCTTAAATTCACCGCTCATCAAATGCTCTATTTTTTAGATGAATTTTCATAATTTCAACAAAAAATTGTTTTCCTATTGGAATGGTCCTGTAAATAAAAATTTTAAAACTTATGTGTACTCATAGTCTTTTGGATAGTAAAAATTTAGCTTTTTCAATTTTTCCACTTTTTCATCTTGCTTCAATTCTAAACCTTTTCTCCTTTATTATTTTTCTCCTTTATTCTTCATTTACACAGGGTGACGCAAAAAAACGTTTCAACAATTCTTGAAAAATAAATGTAAAAATGGAACTTTTTTGCACCACTCTGTATATCTGAAACTCGATTCGTGAGTAATATTGTTGAGGGTTATCGTCCAGGTGTTAACTCAATGTTATATGAGAATTTCGCAGTGGTGATGCTGCTGGTTGGTTAGTAGTGGAAGAGCACACGTTTAATGAACAGTCGCAAAAAAAATTCTATATGTATGTTGCGCGTATTTGCGCACGACAACGATCAAATTACAGGCGGAAGGTTGAGAAAAAGTCGTAAGAAGGGGAATATAAGATGAAAATGAAAAAGAAGACGAAGATGAATATGAATATGAAGAAAACTCCGTACTTGTTCAATACTATCGTTATTGGTAGAAATCTTCTTCATCTTTTGGTCTTCAACCTAATCCATTAGGATATAATAACTAGTTCGAAAAGAAAGCATTTTTTGCAAGATTTGATGGTACAGTAATTGATTGAGATAATCAGGATTTGCAGAAAAATGAAGTTAATTGGTCCGAAAATTGCAAAAAAAATCGTGCAAGTTTGGAGGAAAAGGAAAAATAGATTAAGAATACAAAGTTACTATTTCAGAAAAATTGCGTGTGACAAAAAGATAGCGTAGTCAGTGGGGGGTACAGCGTCAACAAATTTTTCATCTCTACATTTTCTCGTTCAAAAATTAGTCAAAGTAACAAATTTTTAATTTTCTTGATTGTTGACCATTGAGGGCAGTAAGCCATGGTCTTTAAGAGTTTTTATTTGCCTCATTTGGGCGGCCAAAATTGCTGCTTGCCGGAAAGAGGTTGTCATAAGACATGCCGGACATGAGACTTTTAACTTGTGATCTAACTGCTTAAGTTATTTCACAATCTTTGGCCGTTTTAGCAATGAAATTGTTATATGTTACCAAATATAGGGAACAAGAATTGTTGGACAAATAGAGGTTGTTGGATTTTATGTGTTATTACCAAAAGAGGTGCATTAGTTAGATATTAGGGTATACGATGAAGATAAGTTCCCACACCACCGTCCTCCCTAGGAGGGAGAACGACAGTGATAAAAAAAGACAATTTTTATTTTGTTACTATTCTATTATATTCCTTCGTTTGTTTCCATTTTTCTACAAATCTGCAAAACAAAGACTGTATAATGAATCTCACCCGAATCGCACAAAATAATAAGACATAACAAATTTTCGGCAGCAGCGGAAGTGCGTAAAAAAGAAAACGATCCATCCACAATGGCAGAGAGACGATCTCCGCTTATGAATAGCCACAGCCCAAGAAAACCAAGTCATAGAACAAAGCAATCTTGGAAGGCGCCATCGTTTTTCGGCCTCATTATCCCCCGCAGCGCTGCGCTTTCAATCAACATGCCCGTCTCTTACCCTGGCCTTAACCTTTAGTGACCCTTGTAAGCGTTCGAGAATCTACGCCACAAAGAGACAAAAAAAATTCAAATTTTGTTTTCTACAATTTTCTCATATGTTTCCAAAAGTTTCTCATATTTTTTCAAGCTTAATCGACATGTTTAGAAAATGAAAAATGATCTTTATCCGAATGAAAAATGATTATAGCCCGACTATTTTCCATACATATGTCCATCCCTACAACTTTTTAATCTGAGAAACCACTCTTTGAGAAACGACACATTTTCCTACATATGTTTGCAACTTTTACACGCATCAAAAGTACATTCGGTCAAGAAATTGACAGAAACGAGAAACAAAATCTATCGAGAAATTAAAAATTGAATATTTTAAGAGAGAGAAAAATGTGGGGTTGTTTACAAATTTGTCTTGTTAAAATTGGGGGGAAGAAAATCATGTGGTGTGTTTTATTATGGTACAGCAGTAATATGTGGGAGGATTTTTTTACAAAAAGAATCGAAAAACGAATTATCCTTAAATATTAAATGTGGTAATTCTGGTTGTTTGTCTGTTTGTGCTATCTCCATCATCTTAAGGGCTCGTTCACATATTACGTGATCAGGTTAAGGGAAGTGGGGTAGCTGAAATGATCACGCTTGATCACGGTGGGATTGATCAAAATCGAAAAAATTGCCCAAAATAGAAAAAAAGTGGTCAAAATTGAAAAAATTGCCAAAATCGAGTAAAAAGTTTTTTGAGTGCAAAAGAAAATTCTTGCCACTTCATCATGTTTGATACCTTTATTTCTCTAGGAGTGAAATGTCAAAATTCAGTACATAAAGTCCAAAAACTCGAACCTAAACATTGATGTTAGATCACCAATATGTATCCTAGATTGAACTTTAACAAAAGACCGCACGCGCCCATTAAAAAGACGAATTTTGAAGAAACCCGTTCCCAACAGTGTGTCCCAAATGATCTTAACATCAAATTGATAATTCGATTAGGGTTTTTTGTAGCCGAAACAACGCTTTTTTCTTAACGTCAGTTATCATTAGACGCCAATCAGCGGAATTCTAAGCGGATCGCCGGCGACGTTTCATGACATAGTGATAGGGTCCGTGATGCAAATTAACACGCCAATTTGCGCTAATTTGTTATGATCCAAAACAAGGTGGGGTAGGGAAATGGGAAAAGAAGAAGAAGAAGGAAAGAAGAAGAAAAAGTTATAGTTGAGAAAAATAGAAAATGTTTTTAAAACAAAAAATAAAAATACCCCCCCCCCTCTATTGAAGTAACCAGTTTTTGTTCGCTGACGGTAATTTTTGGCTTGATAGATAATTCTTAGGGGAAGAGTGGTAGAATTTTTAGGGGATAATTTTTGGGCGATTGGATTTTTCTGATCCGAATAATTTTTGATTTTTAGAGTGGTGATTTTGTTTTTTTTTAAGGAGAGGGTAATTTTTGGTAGGAGCTTTCAGTTCACAAATCGCCAAATACCCCATAAAATTTGTTTATCAAAAAGTCTAAATTGCCTTCAAAAACCTTTAAAACGATTATTTTTTCCCAATAAAAAGCTTATTAAACCAACCCAAACTAAAAATCATAAAATTTTATGCCTTTTGCGCAACGTATTTCGACTTAACGAGTTTGAGGGTATACCCTGCACAGATAAACGTTCCAATGATGATTAATCAAGTTTTTCGACCACCCAATTGATGTTTATGATACTAGTTATAAAAAAATCGAATAAAAGTTCAGACGAGTCATTTTTTGAGAGGCGTTTTTTTATGACGATTTGCCTTTATGGAAAATTAGAAATTAGAGAGAAACTCATAGAGTGTTTATGAGACTGTGGAAGTGGTAAAATTTTATGACCTTGGTAGGCAAGAATAGAAGCGGATTGGTTTGATTTTTAGACTTTTTCAAGAAAATTTATGTTGGGGAGCAGCAAGATAAATTTTCGAAATTGGTAAAAATGAAGTAAATTTAAAAATATATACTATGTCAAAAATTGATATTTATAATTTTAAAAGTTTTAAGAAAGAAATCTATTTTGAAAATTTTTAAAAAATCGATAAAATGTAATTTCTAGGGCTGTTCGCGATTCAATTAATAGCACAAAATTTTGACAAAATAATCGGAAATCGATTCCGCGCATTAAAAAAATCGAGAAACCCCACCAATAGGGGTTTCTAGATGAAGATCTCGATATTATTATAGACCAGTTCGAAGAGCTTTTAAATTTTGATGATGTGGATGATGAATTGTTCGAATAAAAAATATACATTTTGACCATATTTTATACATTTTTCAATTTTTTGCATCTTTAAACCAAAAAAATTAATTTTTAGGAGTCAAAATAGGATTTCTCGATTTTTTTAATGCGTATAATTGATTCCTCGCATAGGAAAGCCCCTAGGCAACCGGTTTTTGGGTGAAAAGTCGAATTTTAGTTCATTTTCGCTCTAATATACCCACCTCTTCCCTGAATCAGGGTCAGGGAAGCGTTTTTACGTTTCGGGAATGCGCGCAATCGATTCCCAGCATAAAATTACGTCTAGGCAAAAATTTTTACCCGTTTTTGGACACTGCAAAAAGAATTAGCTCCTAGCTAGATCGAACCTGCGGGCCCAAGTTACTTAACTTGCCAGATCGGATGGGATCGCTCTTTACAGGGGTCGGGAAACTTTTTTAGGATTGTGGCTGAAAACAGACTTTATCAAAAATTTGACGATTTTTTTGCCAAAAATGGTATTTTTTATGAAAACTTTTTTTTGCGACTCAACTTATACGAGCATAAATTGTTCATAGTGACAATGGTGACAAATTTGTCGTCTTTTGTCATAATGAATAAAATATTATCGTGTTCAAAATTCGCATATTTCTAGCCTTTTACAAGGATTGTCATTTTTTTGTAACTTGTGCATCCCTAGTGGCATTATTTACATATTTTCTTGACTTTTTTTATCGAATCCCATCAGATGGAGCTCCGAGAGTGGACTGGCACTGCCAATTTTTTTTTAATTACCCCCCCCCCCCCCATCACATAAAATTTATCCCTCTTGACACGAAGTTGAAAAAACTAAGACAAAACCGATCAACAAAGTAAGCTTCATTTTGTCAAAAATTTATAGGTGAATAAGAATACGTTTTTCAAGCAAACACCCCTTTATTTATAAACAAGAAGGTTCTATTTTCATAACAAATATCAAAAATCATCTTCTTCAATTTCCTATATGAGTCATTTTTGATTGAATTTTCTTTTTCATCTATTTATATAAAAACCATTGTAATTGAACAAGAGAAAAATTGTACAACTTTGAAAAGAAAATTCGATTTTTAATCAAATCTAAAGCTTCTATTTATAAAAATATATATTTTTTCAACAACTTTATTTTATTCCAAAACAATAAATTTCGGACAGCTGCTGCACCGCATCCAATCGCTGTCTGCAGCCTATGCTCTCCTTCACGCAGCCCTATCACAGCTGAGGGGCTGATGCTTCCCTTTCAGCTGCGTGTAGGAGAGCTTCAGCAGAACATTTTATGTTACCTATGGCGCAGGAGCTGCTTCCAAAATCTAGCATCTATGGGATGGCGCAGCTGCCGCGGCACTACGCGCGCCAACTGCTTGCTGTTAGGGCCAAACAGGATCTGATTGCAGCATGTATTTACTGCACGCAGGTCGCAATAAGCATGAGCATCATACAGTTGTTAGCTGATGCAAAAACAGTCCCATAAGGATTGAAGTCCTATCCACTCGGCCATGTGTCCCGTGTTTTTTTTAATCAGGACTTTACGATTTTTGCATAACATATGAAAATTTAGAAAAATTTATAATTAATGGCAAATAAAACAAAAATAACTTATCATAGGAGCATTTTTAGCTTTTATGTAAACAAGAGGCACGTTTCTAAAGGAAAAAAATCACATGATTTTTATTTACAATTTTGAATTTTCGCTTTTTTATATTTTCAAAAATTATTTTTAAATGGATTTGAAATTTTTGAAAAAAGTTTTTGCATTTTTTTAATGAAAATCCAAAAATGGATTTTTTACGAAAAAAGTTTTTCATGTTTAAAATCTTGCCACATCTTTGATATTTTTAAAAATTATTTTAGAAGAATTTTCATTTGTTGTAATTTTTAATCTCTCAAGCAAGTTCTTGAGCACCCAAGAATTTTTTTACATCCTTATTTTGCACTTTAATCCCAAATCATCTCAAATTGATAACAGTGTTCCAAGAGGGAATCATCAATGAAGAATATCAAATGAATACATTTTTACATTTTTGAAGGATTAAAATGGCCGAGTTCATCATTATTTCATGGCACTGCCTGGAACGGAAGCTAGTGAAAGAAGAGTTTCTCTTCTGCATAATCCATATATGAAGATGCTCCTTTTTGGGAAGAATTTTTTCGTTTTTCTAAGGAGATCTTTGGAATTTGTCATAAAGTCGAAAAAATCCGGGTGGTCTAAAGGAAAAATATTAATTTTTAATTGAGTGAAAGAGAAAAAGATTATTTATTAAGTAATTTTTTGGGGGGAGGTGGTCAAATTTTTTGGAAAAAATAAACTTGTTTAAAAATAGCAACATGATGAAACAAGGACTTGTTTTAATATGTCTCCCAAAATTTTCTTATTCCAAAAATTTGAAGACCCTAAGGGTCGCCACAAGCTATCGTGTCCCCACAAGCAACGGCACAAGCTATCGTACGAAGTCATCGTACGAGTGTAA
>JAQGCP010000591.1:0-15814 GCA_034699885.1 Acrobeloides thornei | reverse complement strand
CTCGGGACTTGCGCCAATCGATTTCTCGTGCCCGAAAACCCCCATGTACCAAAAATCAGCCAATTTGGAGAAAAAAATTTTTTTCGAGAAGCGTACTGGGCGTGCACCCCCCTTTAAACAACATTCATCATTTTTATATAACTCTATGAGGCGAATAAAATGACACCAAAATTATCCAATTGAAAAATTGTTTTGAGTTATTGAAACGAAAACCCTGATTCATGTTTTCGTTTCAATAACCCAAAACAATGCCCAAATTGGATAATTTTGGTGTCATTTTATTCGTCTCATAGAGTTATATATATAAATGACGAATATTTTTTAGTTGAAAAATTTTAAAAATCGGTGTGAAAATTGATTTTTTTAAATAATTTTCGTTTCAATGCACAGATGAAATTCAAATGGTGGCAATCCCTTTGCTTCAATACACAAACTCGTTTAAATTTTTCATGCAAAAAATTCTAAAAATTGAATTTTCTTGTGAAAATAAAAAAATTGAATTTTTCAAAATTGAAAATTTTGCTCAAAATCGAATTTGATGAAAAAGAAATTGCCTCCAGGTGGACTCGAACCCGAGACCTCGAAGTCAATCCAGGTGATGCGCGCCCCTTCGACCGCCTGGTCATGCGAACTTTTTTGAGCGGAAACGGACTATATGTATTTATCCTTTTAATCTCCTAATGAAACTAGTTATAAACCAATTTTTTAACAAAAATTTTAGGGTACAAAGAATCAGCCTACCTCCTAGCCATGTCTTCAGCCGGAGCCGCTTGGGGAATAGCCACCGCGTGTGCACAAGGCTGGATAGATGAGTGCCGATGTGCTCCACGGGTAGTTCCCAACCCCAAAAATCCACATACTTCCGACTGGGACTGGGGTGGCTGCTCGGACTTGGTCAAATATGGTATCGAGACCTCTAGGAAACTTTTAACAAGAGCTGGTCCAAGGCAGTTTATTTTGAAGAAAATTGAAAAGCATAATTTGAAAGCTGGGAGATTGGTAAGAAATCATTCCTTACGTGATCCTGATTTTCAGGGTTTCAAACACCTGAGGAAGAGGAGCCCCCTTTCGTGTTAAAAAAACTGATTGTCAGGGTTTTCGTGTCTTTTCGTGTCAATGGCAAGAAAATTTAATTTTCTAGTTAAACATGGATTTTTAGGCGGTGAAGAAGACTTCTGCGACATCATGCAAATGTCATGGCGTGAGTGGAAGTTGTCAGAGCAAGGTTTGTTGGAAGAAAGTTTCCGACCTTGGTGCTATAACGAAACATTTGACGGATAAATACAAAAAGGCGAAACAAGTCCAATCACATAGTGAAATTGAGAAGTCTAGAAATTCGGAATTGGTATGTCATTCAGGAAAACAGGACAGGAAAAAATTCTCAAATTCAAAATTATGCATGCAAAATTTCTGAGCGCTTATTTTCTCAACCGAATGGGGTTCGAACCAGGGGCCTATAAGCGGATTTCAACCTAGGCTTAGGCCTTAGGCATGGGCTTCTTACCATTATGCATTATGAAATTATTCATTATAATACATATGCCTCCCAAGGGCCTAAAAAAGTTTAAAAAATCCTAGGTCCCTCCTTATGTTTTTGACCAAAATTTTTTTTGAGATATTGTACCCCCTCCTTCTATAACAAAATCCTGGGTACGGCTTTTGCCATGAAGGTACAAGATTCTAAAAAAATTTTTTAGTCCTAGGTACGGATAAGTATGTAAAATATTAAATTTTTTACAGATCTACCTCGAACCAAGCCCAGAAGTCTGCTCCCAATACCAGTACAACCCCTTACATAGACGATCCTTACCTAGAGTATGTAATTGGAGAAACGAAACTCATTCACTAGGTGATTGTGATCATTTGTGTTGTGGCAGAGGATACAATGTAAGTTATATGGCACAACGAATGTTGACTATAAGTCTAACAAGGGAAAAGAAAGATCTGTTAGAGCAAAAATTTTCGATGAAACCAAGTGTAAAAGAAAGAGAACAACGTCAATATGAATAAATGAATAAAAAGTATGAAAAAACATGCTGGTAGGCCTGATTCGAAGAGATAAAAAATCCAAAATATATGATGCAAAAATCTTGGGACGCATCGGGACTCGAACAAACTTTTGCTATACCAAAAACGCAGTGTGAACAAGTTTTCTGCTTTACGCAGTGAATAAGGCCGGTAGTTTTTGTTATTTTAGTAAAATTGATGTTGTACTCGTTCTTTTACACTTGGTTTCGTTGACAATTTTGTCTGACAGATCTTGCTCTCCCCTTGTAAGCCAAGCTTAAGAATAAGCCTATGACTAAGCTTAAACTAAGCCTAAACCTAAGACTAAGCCTAAACCTAAGCCAAGCCGCAGCCTAAGAATAAGCCTAAATCTAAGATCAAGCCTAAGACTAAGCCTAATCCTAAATCAAAAACTAAGCATAAGCGAAGCCTAATCCTAAGACCAAGCCTAAACCTAAGACTAAGCCTAAACCAAAAACTAAGCCATAAGCCAAGCCTAAGACTAATCCTAAACCTAAATCTAAGACTAAGCCTAAACCTAAGTCAAAAATTAAGCATAAGCCTAGCCATAGCCTAAGAATAAGCCAAAACCTAAGCCAAGCTTAAGTCATTTATCATCTAGCCATTAAAATAACTCATATTATCAAAGTCATTTTTTGATAAGTTCACAAATTGTGTCAAACTCAACTTACTTTCTAATTTCGATTTTCTTGTTTGATCCAGAGACAAAATTTTATGCAAATTTTGAATTTTTCAATAAAAAAATTTAGGTAACCCACGAAGTAATCTCGTATAAATGTGATTGTAAATTTGTGTGGTGCTGTAAATTGGAATGCAATGAGTGTTTACAGCATCGTTGGGTTTCTACTTGTAACATATGAATTTGGATTATTTGGATAAAAAAATATTTAGGTAATTTGAGATTTTATGCAAATTTTGTGTGATATGTTTTTTTGTTGTTATTTACTGTACTTTGATATATGATTTATGTATAGTTATGGCATAATTTATGATCAAAATAAAATTATTATACTAATCAATACAGTCAAACCTCCATATAACGGCAGGCGCAGCGTATCACTCGGTAATGTGTGATGGATTGCCGAAGGCAATCGGTCTAGGTAAAAATTATAATCCTCTCTATTATTATGCCATTATTAACAAAGGGTATTTTTGACTACATTTATTTAATGAATAATATATTAAAAAAATTTTTTATACTATTTGAAGCAAAAATTTAATATACACCCCATCCAGTGTTGTCCCCTGTACACATGTGTTTGTGTACACGTTGTGTATACATGAGTACTCATGAGTTGAACACATTTACCCAAGATTTTCTCGTGAATAACAAATCTATAAAGGAAATAAATTCAAATTCGATTTCTACGACGATTTCGTTCGTGTGTACACAACGCGTGTACACAAACACATGTGTACACGGGACAACACTGCCCCCATCGATAGAATAATTAGATGTTGCATTTCTTTATTGAGCTGGATAGGTTCTCTTGTTCTAAAAATTTAGAATAAATCGAATGTTTAAAATTAACCTCCAAATTAGCAATTTCACTTTTCACAATATCTTCTCTTTCTTCGCGGTCGGAATATTCCATGTAGAAATCCGTTTTCATAAGCTTATCATACGGGCTTTTACTATTACAATCTCGAATGAATTGTTCAAAAGGTTTAGTGTAATTTGGCAAATCCTTTGACTCGATTTTCTCCATAGACAACTTGGACAATAAAATGCCCAATGAGAAAACATCCGATTGCACAATCTCTTTTGTCCTTGGTTTTGGGCTTGAATTTTCAGTGCTGCCAAAATCAGCCAACTTTATGGCCCCATCTCTATTGATAAGTACGTTTTCTTCTTTGACTTTTCGTTGCAAAAAGCCGTGTTCACTGAAAAATTTCGTTTATCAATCGGTTCGAAAAACGTGGCAAAAAAGGAAATCTAATTCAACCTACTGGCACGACTTCAACGCATTAACTAATGACCATGCAGTGCACCCCAAAAAGTTTTCCGGCATATAAACCTTTTGTTTTTTATACTCTTTGTGAATCGATAACAAGGAAAAATCCATAAGCTCCATGCATATCGCTAGACGATCCTCAACAACGCAAATACCAAAAACTTTTATCACATTTTCACAATTGTCCAATTGTCGAAGTCTCTTCAATTCGTCAGTAAAACTTTTGTTGGTTTCGGCTTTTTTCTTTTTTTGCTCTTTGTGCATGAACTTGAGTGCCATTTTTCTCCCAGTTGGCAAGTGATAATGCTCTTCAACAAGACTGGTCTTTTCTTGGTTTTCTTCAGAGATGAGCCTTATAAATTTAAAGTCCTTTTTGTCTAGTGCATACACAACTTCATTGCTTTCCAGGTTGACAACTTTGATTTGTTCATTTTGTAATTTTTCAAATATTGGGTTTAACGATGACGATTGCGGAACATTGTTTGATGCTTCTGACTGGATAGGATATAAACTCTTTCCAATGTTAAGTTGCGATTTCCATCGAGGAGAGTTGGATAGGGGAGTTTTCTATAAAAAAAAGTTTAGCTATTTAATCAAAATCGGCTGAGTTTGATGTCATGGAGTTAATTGGAGCGAGGAATTCGACTTTGAGTCTAGTTTTACATTGTTCGCTACTGGGTATGAATATTGCTCTTATTTTTTAAATCTCATGAACTTTCTGAACAAACAAATGTAAACTTTACTTGTCTTACAAATTCGGCGCTAATACCACTGTCAGTTGGCCTATTACTGTGAGTCGAAATATTGTCATCGGTTGTTGCATTCAACGACTCATTTGCAACATAGATTTCTGGATCACCGCGTTGGTACAAACTACTTGGTAGCCTTGTACGATTTTTGGTTTGTTTAGACTTCTCTTCGTCCGAATCATCGGATTCTGCATCAGATTCGTAGCCATCCAAATTTCCTTCGTGAAGACTGGCGTTGCTGCTGCTTTGATTTTCAATTTCTTCTTGACATTCAATTTCTTCTTGATATTCAATTTCTTCTTGATATTCAATTTCTTCTGCATACTCCTCGTATAAAACGCTTAGGTTTTCACTTTCTTTTTGATAATTTTCACTTATATTGGATCGATTTCCACTTTCGTTTGTAACGGTGAGGTACGTTTTCATCCCAATTTCTTCTGCGCAATCTTCTAAGTACTAAAAAATGGCACTTTTTAAACAAGTTTCAAATTTGATTAAACCTGAGCTTGTTTGGAAGAAAAATATTCCACGTGTGTTTCGAAATTTGGCCTTAATTTTGGATTGCGATTGAAGCCTAAAAATTATGTTATTTTCATTTTTTGAAATTAGAACCGGGAGACCGAGCGCCGAAGGCGCTCAAGGGCTCGGCCTTCAGCCTCGCTTTAATGCTAAAGATTTTTTCGATTTTTTTCGAATTTTTCTCAAAATTTCGGATATTTTTCAATTTCTATCCAGTTTTTCGTTTTTTCTTCTTCAAATAAATAGATTTTTTTCATAAAAAAGAACTTTTATTGAAAAAATAAAATTATTTCGGCAGGGATTGAACCTGCGGCTTTCCGACCGCAAACAAACAAACTGCGCTATAAAGGCAAATGTTTCTGACCAAATACCTTAGCTGAAAAGGAAAAAGGAAAAATGAAAAATTGAATTTTAAATTTTTTTCCAGAGGGGTACCCCTATGATTTGAATGTCTTCTCTCACTGAGCTCTTTCCAAAAATCTAAGTCGTAACGGGATTGGAATTAAGGTTACAAAATTCGGTGACACAGACAATAGACGGACAGATATTTCTCGTTTAATATTAAAAGATTAGAATATACATGTGCCTATGTGATTCCAAGTTTCATCGTCGCATGAATACTCATTTATTGCCGCTGGTGAGTCGCTTGCTGATGTTTTCAGCTTGATCGGTTGTTGCAATCTTTTTCCGTTATATAATAATTGGCATAGTTGAGGTGGAGTAGTGATAATTTGAAGTGTGTTGGTGTCGGTTTGAGGCGGATTAGTGCTTTGCAGATAAGGCTCTTCTGAGCAGAGCATAAAAACTTCCCAGCAAGTCACACCATAAGCCCATATATCGTTTTCTTTGGTAGCTTGTTGTCCAAGAAGACATTCAATTGATAGCCATCGCCAATTCTCCTAAGAAACATATGGTATAATTATAGACCCCAAGAAGCTTATTAATTACCTTATCATATACTCTAGATCCATCTGCTTGCTCAAATATTCTGACATAACCAAAGTCGGAGATTACGACATGTTGATCAGATTTCATTAAAACGCTTTTGGCACAAAGGTTTCCATGCAAAACATTATTTTCAGTTAAATAATTCATACCCTATATTTTAACATGTACTAAAATAAAAAAAATTTAACCTCAGCTATTTGAGCACAAAAAGAGTGCAAACGCGACGGGTGTAAGTAAGAGGCATCTTTTAAAAACGATTTTAGGTTGTTATCTATTCTCTCGCATAACATAATAAATTCTGTAGAATTATCTTGGGCACAGTTTATTTTTTGAACATTCTCATGATTTAATGAAACGAGAATGTTGATATCGTCTTCGGAAATGCACTAAAATCATTTAAATAACTCCTTATACCATATTTACTCCAAAATAAAACCATTCTCTAAAATAAGACCCCGTGTGTCACCAATCTCGGAAATTATGCATAACAGTACAGCGCTCAAAGTAGAGGCATTTGGAAACAAAATGACACTTGGATCATGTGGGTACCCCTTGAAAAAATTTTTTTGGGGGTATCTTCCAGATATGCGACTCTGTATTGAATCTCAATTTAAGCGCCGAATGCGCGCCTATAGTCAAATTATTACTTTATCTGAAGTTAGGTAGATAATAATTTTGGCCACTTCATTTTTATTTGATTTAAGGCCCTAAATTTATGGTTGGATAATGTAATGAGTATAAAATGCATACTTTTTCAACAAAGAAATCTCCCGAGTTTAAAATTCCTTCTTCAAGTGAAATTTGATCCCAGTCAAGAGACACGACAGTTCTTGGTGACGTTGGTGATTGAGGGACTTCTGATGCTATATTTCTTGATGTGCTCTCTTCATAACGACGGCTAAAAATTCTCTTTTATGATATTTAAATGATTTTTACTCTATTTCTTTTATTGTTTGTGATTGCCAGCTAGTTTCAACTCGACTACTGCTACTAGTGCTTGGTGCATTCGTGTAATTATTGAGCTTGGCGTTTACATCTGCTGTTAAAACAAGATTGGGAAGAAAGTTTGGAGCTTTACTGGCTCTAAAAGAGCTGCTCTGTTTCTTTGTTCTTTTAAATACTAAAAATAGGTTGGTCTCAAATAATCAGAAACTTAGTACTGACTCACCTTTAAGTATGCCATTAAAATTGAACTTGCTCGTTTTTTCTTTTGGTTTTAATGGCTTCTAAAATTTCATTTTTTAAAAGTTCATCGGGATCGGTGTTAAACAGATCCACTAACATTTTTGCTGTTCTTTTTCAGCTATTTTTTTGATAAGAACAATATTTTTCCCAACGAACCAGGGGAACCATGCGCCTAACGACCGGCTATGACTCTCCCTCGAGCAATCATCCCTTTAGAATTTTCACCAGAAAATCAGCATTTTTTCATGTCATTTGAAGTCTGTGTCTGCATTTTATTTTTCATGCGAAAAATAATTTTTTTATCGTTTTTGGATTTTTTAATGCTTCATGTTTCCAGCCATAATCCTAAAAAAGTTCCCCGACTTTGTGTAGATGCGATCCCGTCCTAATGTTTTCCTTGATGAACAATTTGAAGACTGGAAAGACTTGTTGTCTCTGACGGGAATCGAACCAGCGTTACTAACGTTGCTTAACTTGTCAGATCGGACGAGATCGAATCTACATAAGGTCGGGGAACTTTTTTAGGATTGTGGCTGGAAACAGACTTTACACCCTTTTTATGCTTTTGCTGTATGCCATCACAACAAATAGGCATAATTATTTTAAAAAAATCAAGTTTAAATAAAATTTTCTTTAAAAAATCTTACATATTCTTTTATGAACTCGGCCATGTCTAATCGGTATAGCATTGTCTTACGCATTTGATAAAATTTCGTTTTAATTAATTGATCAATATTTGACCTTTTATTTAATTCAGATATACACCTTTCTGTAAAGTCAGCAAGCTCAGGGGAGTAGTTATTCAAACTGCGCATTACGAAATCGTGCACATTGATACTAGACAAAAACTTTTTCAGTTTTGGAAAAGGGAATGACTCATGTGATCCGTGATTTGTGGTTGTGTCTTTAAATGGATAGTAGCCGAGTGAGG
Source organism: Acrobeloides thornei (assembly GCA_034699885.1). NCBI lineage: Eukaryota > Metazoa > Nematoda > Chromadorea > Rhabditida > Cephalobidae > Acrobeloides > Acrobeloides thornei. The sequence goes on along the minus strand of JAQGCP010000591.1, from coordinate 7,499 downwards.
TCTCTAATAAAGTTACACCAAGACTCCAAACATCTGCCCGAAAATCATAATCATAATCGTTTAGCTCAGCCGAAAAACGCTCTGGAGGCCAATATATGACTGTTCCAACACAAGTGGACGCTTTTGATCCTAAATCTTAAACTAAAATCAATCCAAAATTTTACCTAGCATTAGACGCGCTTCTCCAAAATCACATAGTTTAACATCACCTTCGCAATTTAAGACAACATTATGTGGTTTTACATCTCTATGCATAATGTTGTTCGATTTGCAAAAATTTAAAGCATCAAGTAGCCGGATGATAATTTGCGCCAAAATATGTTCAGGGAATTTTTGTTTTATCTCAATTCCGTTAACCACATCCCTATCATGAGCATTTGATTTTTTATGAAAACTTAGATAAAGATCATGAAGGGAGCAGTCCATAGACTCCATACAAATCAGGAAATGATTATCATGCAGACTCATTCCATAAATATAGACGATATTTTCATATCCGTTCAGAAATTGAACTTTTTTGATCTCGTCAACCAAATAGTTTTCAACTTCCGTATTAACATGAAATCGATTATATGGAACAGGCAACCATTTTATAACGACTTTGGTGTCTAGTGACTTACAGTAATACTGTTTGATCATATGGCGATGATTTTGAGAAATAAGTTCCTTTTCGACAAAATCGTCGATTTTAAACGGAATTGATTTTTTGTGATGAGGGAAAGATAATTGGCCCAGATATTTTTTTGACGATCGATCGGACATGATTTATACTTGCATAGACAAACTAAAAATAATAATTTCCACGATACTTTAAAATAGGGGATACGTATTGACAATATTTTTTTTAGACCAAAAATTACAGACGATCAAATTTTAACGATATAAAAGGTATTTTTTCTCTAGCAAAGAAATAACAGCCAAATTATCATGTGAGGACTTTATTAAAACAAAGATGTTATTGTATAGGAATAGAAAAAAACTTTTGATAGGGCAAAAAAGTCCGCTAATCAGTATGTTCAATACAAGTATGATTCACGAATACATTTAATAATTGAAAAAATTACAAGAAGGCACGAGAGTGAACGGTGCCACATCTAGTTCTTCTCAAAGTCGTAAAATTATATAGATGATTGGGGGAAAAACAAGAATTTATTGCCAAGAAGCCAGAAAAATTATTAGCTTCCCATGTGAGCAAATTAGTTCGAAAGTGGCTTAACAAAAATTCATAAGCTATGAATAAATGTGGCAGACGTTGATGTATAAAAAATTGCATATAAATTAAAGAACCGGGAGACCGAGCGCCGAAGGCACTCAAGGGCCCGGCTTTCGGCCTAGCTTTGATGCCAAAGATTTTTTCGGATTTTTTCCAATTTTTTCAATTTTTTCGAATTTTCTCAATTTTTATCCAGTTTTTCATTTTTTCAAATAAATCGATTTTTTTTTCAAAAAAAGAACATTTATTGAAAAAGCAAAAATATTTCGGCGGGGACTGAACCTGCGCCTTTCCAACTGCAAAACTAACACTTTACCAACTGCGCCATGAAGGCAACGGGTTTTCATTTCTGACCAAATACCTAAGTTGAAAAGGCAAAAATGAAAAATTGTATTTTTAATTTTTTCCAGAGGGGATACCCCCATGATTTTGATGTCGTTTTTCTTCTCGCACCGAGCTCTTTCCAAAAATCTAAGTCGTAATGGGATTGGACTTAAGGTAACAAAATTAGGTGACACCAACAGACATTTCTCGTGAGAAGATATATTAATATGAGAAGATATTACTTGTGTAAACTTTAAGAAAGTCATTTTTTGGCCTGCTCTAGCAGAAGAAACAAACACAAAGGTGCGCAGCCCTTAGGAGTCTGCGCGAAATTTCATAAAGTTCTCATGTACTTCTCCACGTCTCTTCTCTCAAAATCATCAAATATAGCACAAAAACTACATTTTACAATTGAACTATTTACCAAATAAAAACACAATCTGACAGTAATTAGACTTAACATTTTAAGTTTATGTAATCATCTTGTGATGGCCAAGGTGTAGCCGAACAAACTTCAAAAAATTTCGTGATCTTCTAGTTCTTGAATGGATTCTTAATTAGTTCATTAGGAAGTGTTTTTGCATGCATTTTATAGATAAAGAATATATTTAAGGCGCGATGAATGCACCATACTTCACGTATTTATTACGTATAGCTCGGTAAGCTGTGCCTGAGCACTCTAGCTCCAAGTTTTTCATAAAAAAATGTCGTTCTCACCAAATTCTACGCAATATTCCTATTACAAAGATCCTACTTATATAGGGGTAACATATGATCGATTGTTTTATGCCTATGCTATCGTAGTTGGCGGATTCTCGGCTATTGGAAATCTTTATATAATACTTTTGTTTACTCAATTTTCTAAGTTGAGATCAGTGTTGTGTAACTGGTTGATAGTTTATTTGTGTGTCCCGGATGTGCTTATAGGTAAGGACAGGCACGTAGGGAGGGGGAGGCAATTGTCCGGACAATTCCCCAGGATCGTAAGAAGGGTCATCAACAGGGATTGAAGTCCTCTCGATTGGGAGTATAAACCTCAAAAATGTTTCAATTTTCTGCATTTTTAAAAAACAATAAAGGACATGGAAATCCAAAGGAGGAGATTACATTATGACCCTGGATAGACACGTTTGACTTGAATATACAAGTTCTTTCCCAAATTAAAACGATTGGAACTTTCTAGGAATAGCCTGTGTGTATCAATCGATTATTAAAATGGTTGTGATGGACAATAATATAGTCGGCTTCAATTTTGTTCTATGCAATGTCCTACAAATCCCAGCTGGTCTAGGATATAGAATTGGTCAAACGATTGCATGTATGACGGCTATTGATAGGCTTATCGCTATTTGGAAACCGACTTTTTATGCTCGACAACAAAATAATGTAAGTGGAAAAAGTCATTTGTTTGTCAGATGGCCGAGAATCTCTGTCAAATTTGTACAAATTCATCAACCCTCTTCGATTCTAGGCTAGGCGACAGAGAGAAGAACCACTCGACTATACTCCCCAATTATGTTTCTATCTAAAATTGTATAAAATTTTCAACTTTTTAGGTTCAAACTCTAGCTCTTGCCAATGGAATTTTCATCATTTTGGATTTTGCATTCCTCGTCTTCCTACATGTTTACGGAATCGATGCTTCTATCCCATTACCTTTATCAAATTGCTTTAGACCAAATGGAATTCTCTTCTATCAGGTTATTCCAACATATTCTGGTGTCATAAGTATTTTATTTGTTGGTAAGTTGAAATCTATTATGGCTTGCATGGTCGTAGCTGAAAAAAATAACCCTGAACGCCACACCACTCATTAGAAGGTCGGGATGAGAAAAATTGCATAGAAGGTGTACCTACTTCTGATTTTACGGATAGGAAAAAATGATTCTAACACAAAAATTGTTTAAGCTAAGCTTAGGCTAAGCCTAAGGCCTAAACCTAACTTTGGGTTTCTAAATTTCGGGCTTCTAAATTTTGATTTTCTAAATTTCGGATTCTAAATTTTGGGCCATAGCGGGTAAAAACGCCCATATGTAAAACTTCTTGATTCCTGTTGTCGTGTATAGCTTCAATTTTAGTTGTCTATATATCCAGTTTGACGTTATTTTCAAAGCAAGCAGCAGAACGAAAGAAGACGAACACAACCAACTCCAAACAAATTTCAAAAATGCAACTGAAGATTTTCATCTCGGTCTCATTGGCACTGTTATGTTATAGTGTGTTTTATGTGATCCCGACTATAGCTATGATGTTGACTTATGTAAGTAAAAAGGATTGATCCAAACTCAAAAATCCCTTCTGTATGATTATCTAGAGGTCATTTTAAAAAGCTATGATAGCACCTACAGTTCTGGTTGAGTTCAAAGATTTTGCCTTTCACTATTTTTATGAAAAATTATATAATTTTAGTACTTCAATCTTCCATCTTTTATATTAAACATATATGGGTACACAGTCGGGTTCGGTGCAGAGCTGAATGGGTGTTTGAATGCGGCCATTTATTTGTTAAAACACCAAGAATTCAAAGAGTGCTCCATGAAATTTCTCTATCGTCTACTCGGAAAGACCACTCATGTCAATGCCATGTCTCAACACATATCGAAAATAACTGTTGTACGACCAAAAATTCAGACATTGACGGCATAAAGATGATTTTGGGCAAAAATGTTTTATTTTATATATGTTACCGGATTGATTGAGAATCCCGATTTTTAGAAAATCCTAGGTTTTATTGAATATTCAAAGGAACCTAGGTCTTTCTGAAAATCCGACCGGATTTTTTGAAAATACAATCATTTTTAACCAGTGACGGATTTTTTGTAATAAATTTTATCGGGTGAGAGTTTAAGGATCTTCATTTGTGATGATTTTCCTCGATTGAACTTCATATTCTATCGGTTTTTTTCTATCTTAACTGAATCTCAATTGATAAAAATCCGGAATAAATTCGATCAAACCTATATCAGAAGATTTGTTATGATCCCCTAATTACAAATACGCCTTTAACAAATCTTGAAATGCTGTCTTTGTGGGAGACCCCCAGACTCCGGGTCAAAAAATTAATTTTTCAGGATTAAGTCAGATTGAAAAAAATTTTGCTGGAACCTCATAGTCCATTCAATACTAAAATGCCAAAATTGTTGTGATCAGACTTTTGGACAGATCTCTACATGGTGGTACATTGTTAAGATAAAAACGAACCCTTTGGATTGTTATTCGATCAATTGGTAATACATTTACAACGCGCCAGGTCTTTAGCCTCGATTCAGTCAGACATCCCTTTTCGATGAGTGAAAAAACTACAAAAAGTAGCTTTAGAATCGTGTTTTTTGGAGAAAAAGGTTTTAAAACTATCTACTCTAATTTATGAAAAGATCTCATGATTTTTTAAAGGAATTTTTTATTTTGAGGAGCCTCCTTTTTTTCAAAATTTTGATAAAGTCCCATAATATAAATAAAATAAGAGTGAAAAATTTTATTTAAAATAAATTAGACCATTCGTTTTTCTCGATCACAGGAATTTCGCGGCCATCAATATCTTTGAATCCATATTCTTTAGCCAATTGTGATGCAATCAACACTTTTCCAGTCTTTTCCAACACTTTCGGGTCTTTAGCCAAGGCTACAACCGCTTTTCCCGCGAACTCTGTCGATTCTGCCATCCCGAACAGCTTTTTGAACTTTTCCTAAATTTTCATTTTATGCCTACACTTGAAAAATGAGCAGTTGCCATGACACAATGAGTTACGAAAACGACTTTCGACCTGACAATCAGGCAGCTTTAATTCACCGTTGTTTGTGTCAAAAGTCGTATTTCGAACCCCTCGCGTCGAATGTCCATGTGCCAAAAAATGACGTACTACAACTTCCGGAGGCTGTCCAACAGCTCCTGAGTTTTCTTTAAACTTCTTTTGAGAGAACTCAGTTTTCACAAAGCCAGGCCATAACGAAACCGCTGCAACCTGATAAGGCTTGAGCTCATGTGCCATATCGGCTGCCAATCGGTCTACAGCAGCTTTCCCCACCCCGTAGGCGACACCGTAGAAGTATTGAGCGCCTGCATAAGAGCTAATGTTGACAATAAGGCCACCTTTTTGATTTTTGACAAATTGCCTAGCTGCATAAATCGAAGCTGTGTAATGACTCCTAAGTCCTACGTTGGTGATCACGTCCCAAGTTTCAGGGCCAGATTCCCAAAATTTTTTCGTCCTTTGCTCTACAAGAGTCTAAAAATTAAATTAAATTAAAATCAACCAAAGAGATGGTACCTCCATTGCAGCGTAAGCATTGTTGACCAGAACATCGAGTTGTCCGTTGTTTTCATGAGCGACTCGATCGAAAAGCTGTTTGACTTGGGCGTCATCCGAATGGTCCACATAAACAGGAATGCCCTGCCCACCTCTTTTGGTGATCTCTAAAGTGTGATTAGAGATTATATGACTAGGAAACAGCTCATACCTTGTGCCGTTTGTTCGAGAGTCGGCAAGTCCGGATCGGCTTTTCGATTTTTGGGATCCCTTCCGGTAACATAGACTTTGGCTCTAGCTTCTCCTAGTTGGAGGGCTATACCACGACCGATGCCACGAGAAGCGCCAGTCACCACAGCGACTTTTTCGCGAAGACTCATTTGGAAAAAAGGAATGAACAAAAAAACTAGCTAAATACATCGAAAACTGGCCTTATTTAAATGATATTTTTGGGTCTTTTTGATCCGAGTGAACACAAAATGATAAAGTTGTGTGTCTCGATTGTACATTTAGTAATCTAGAAATACGCGAAATGTACATAAAATGTACATTCGAGACACAAAGCTTTATGTTTTGTGTTCACTCGGATCAAAAAGACCACAAAAAAATCATATAAATGTGTGTCCTTAAATCAAAAAATTGGTAAGAATACAAGAAAAAATGCGGTTTTTTTATTTTCCTTGTATTTTTACAAATTTTGTTTTCCCTGATTTAAGGATTTAAGGACACCCTGGGGCCATTTTGGACAATCGACCACAGTTCTCCATGCCATTTTTACAGTAGGGCAGCCTAAGAGTCAGAAGCATTGACAGGGAAAAGGACAGGAGCCGTGCAAGGCATAGCAAAACAAGAATGGCAATTGTGAGTAATCTAAAAAACAACTTAACGGATAAATTAACACATTTCGATATGCATGATAGCAAAGGTTCCTGGGTGTTGTTGAAAAATTGTAACATCGGATTTTTGTCGGAAAACCGGTTGTCTAGGGGTTTCTCTAGGCGGGAAATCGATTGCGCGCATTTTTGAGGCATGAAAAATTTCCCTGACACTTATTTAAGTTGTTTTCGTTTCCCTACATGGGGTATACTCGCTAAAGAGGTTTCATGACGAAAATCGCTTAAATAAGTGTCAGGGAAATTTTTTGTATTCCTCAAAAATGCGTACGATCGATTCCCCGCCTAGAAAAACCCATAAACAGCCGGTTTTCTGGCAAAAATCCGAATTTTAGCTAATTTTCGCTTCGATATACTTATCCTGTTCTCTGAATCAGGGTCAAGGAAGCATTTTTAAGGTTCGGGAGTGCGCGCAATCGATTCCCCGTATAAAATTACCCCTATATAGGTCATATCGAGAAAAAATTTTTTGTCTGAGAATGACCTTGGACCCCCTTTAACAAAAGAACGTCTTCGATGGAGTCGTAGTTCGGAAGAAGACGGTAGTTCTGTGAACTCAACAATACGTGCGCAAAATGATACTTCTGGTTCGTCGAATATTGATGGAGATCGTCGTTTTGTTATTCAAGTCAATGTTCGTATATGGGGTATACTCGCTTGTCGAAAACCCGCCATGAATTCCCCTTTAAAGGGGGTAACAATCGGAGCTCGTTCTCGGAAAAAACTTTTTTTTGAAAATTTTGGAGCTACTACGCCTGGGGGGGGGGGACGCACTTAACAGGAATAAAAATGCCGAAGTAAAAATTTCAAAAATTTTTTTAA
>JAQGCP010000590.1:0-15826 GCA_034699885.1 Acrobeloides thornei | reverse complement strand
TAATTATATGTGGGCTTTGCATTGTACTTATCTCAATAAGTACAATGCAATAACAGGAAAGGGGGTGAAACTATTAAGTCTTTTGGTGAGCGCGGTAATCGTTTAGTTAGATCCTCTACAGGCACAAGATGTGGCACTATAACTTCCACCACGACAACTTTCGCCACGTAACTTTCGCCACGTTAACAAAAAAACTATAAATTTCCCCATGTTCGTGTCAATATACATATTTATTGCAAATCAGGCAACTCAATTAGTTTGAAATTAAATGTTTATTGACACGAAAGTGGCGAAATACCGCTTATACCACTTATTAAGGACCAGTCCAAAAAAATTGAAAATTTTGGCATTTATAAAAAAATGATTCACTTTTTACTTCCTTTATTTATTCTAGAAAATGTAGGCTGAAAGTACATATGAATAAAAAATAGGAAAAGCAAATATACAGATAAAGTAAACACACGAGGAAAATTTTTTTTGTCCCTACAAAAAAATCAATATGTGTGGGTTGATCGAAAAGTTTTGCGACTTTTTACATGATTTTTGGGGAGGGGGACTATGCGCTCTCACATATGCGCAACGACACTTGCGCACCCTACTTTTGACCACTCGATTTTTGCGCCCCGACATTTGTGCAATGAATTTATGTAAAAAGTCGCAGAACTTTTGGAGCTACTACACAATAGGCCCCCCCCCCCTATTGTGTAGTAGCCACTCAGGTGAAAAAATTTCAAAACTTTTGTCTGGAAATGACTCCTCTAGGGGTACAAACATGCAGGGAATCATCCGAATTTGACATTTTCGAAGTGAAAAAACGCTTTCCTAATTCAGGAAAGGTCTGTGTATTGAAGCGAAAAGTCGCACAAATGCTACTTTTCGATCAACATGAAAATACTTTTCAATCAGCCCAATAGGTTTCAAACTAAGCATACATTTTCTGGCTCAAAAATCTTGGTCTTTGGTTTAAATATTCATGAACTATAGATTTTCTAAAATTAGCGTCTTTAAGATTCCTATAGGCTTATAGGAATTGTTGCTAAATTAAGTCGGGGGAAAAAGTAATTTATTGCAAAAATGAATGAAAGAGTATTAAAATTCAGATGTTTAGAGTTCAGAAATTAGAGAAATAGGGGAGATCTTGGAAAATTATGTTTTCTCGATTTTTTTTGAAAAATTTTTTGAAAAAATTAATTTTTCAATGAAAAATAACACTTTTTTCACCAAAAATCGTCAAAAAATGGTTATTTTTGCTAAAAAAAATGCGATTTTTTTGGCCAAAATGCCATTTTTTATTGTCAAAAATGCGATGTTTTTTTATCAAAAAAGCCATTTTTCGCCCAAAAGTTATATGATTTTTGAGTATACCCTTGCAAAAGATAACGCCTCGTTTCGTCTTTGATTAGAGTTGGCGTCGAGACATCAAAATTACACGATAAAAATGGAATTTTTCAGGAAAAATCGAAAAAATTGAATTTTTCAAGAAAAATTGAAAATTCGAATAGAACACCTGACTTAAAAATTTTTTCCTAAGATTAAAGGACCAGTCCGATCGGAGAAAAAAGTTGCCATTTTTGATTGATATTCGGAAAGTTCATAAAAAGTGGAGGAGCATTTTTTGCACCAAAATTATCCATTTTGAAAATTTTATTGGGTTGTTGAAACGAAAACATTTGAAAATTTTCGTTTCAATAACCCAAAACAATTTTCAAATTGGATAATTTTGGTGGCATTTTATTCGCCTCGTCGAGTTATAAAAATTGCTGTATTTATTTTTTTCTAAATGTTCAAGGATTTTGAATTATTTTCTTCTCAATATACAGATTTTATTGGTTCAGAGAAAAACTATCAGATACATGTTTTCGTTGTAATACATAAAGTTTCAAAAATCGCCAGACTTCATACGCAATTATCGGCAATTTGTAAAAGTACGACTGCGCCGAACGGGGCGCCGAACACGCCAAAGGGTCCAAATTAGGCCTAAGCCTAAGGCCTAAGCCTAAGGCCTAAGCCTAAGGCCTAAGCCTAAGGCCTAGGCCTAAGGCCTAGGCCTAAACCTAAGGCCTTAACACTGTTAGGAAACCTTGACATATTGGGAAACCTTGACTGTAAACGATCTAAGACATCCAAGGTAATTTTTTTTGGCTAAAATTTCTATTTGGACGATTTATTTCAATATTCAATATGGAGAACACTTCTAGCATGATTTCGAAAAAATCCTAGATACTGGCCATTTTTACACGTGGATTAGTTGAAGGGATTAAAAAAATTTTTCTCGGATTTTTTCGAAATTACGCTAGAAGTGTTCTTCATATTGGAATACATCGGCCAGATATAAATTTTGATTCAAAAAAATTATCTAGGATGTTTTAAACAGGTTAGAAAATTCAAAAAATCAACGTAAAATCGGGTTTTTGAGCTTCGAACAAGGTTAGAACTTTTTGAGGCACGAAATTTGACACCCGCTGTTTGACTCGAAATAACTTTTAAAACTTTAAAAAAATTTCCCATGTGTTAATCTCACTTTATAAATTCAATTTGGAGCTCGCTCGTACTGTTTAACACTAGTCCCACTTAGGTCAGAATTTTCGAGATATCGTCTCTTCAAGGAGGAGTGCATTTGCGATCATTTGGGAGAAAAATTTTTTGATAAAATGACCCTATTGGGGGTGATTTGATGCGAAAAATCGATTGCGCGCACTCCCGACGCGTAAAAATGTCATTTTGATCAAGTTTTCGTGAAAAATTGCCAATTTTTTCGCTTTTTCATCTTTTTATTCGCGAAAAAAGATGAAAAAAGGATAAAAAATAGGCAATTTTTCACAAAAACTTGGTCAAAATGGCGTTTTTACGCTGCACGCAATCGATTTCTCGCATTAAATTGCCCCCAATAGGTCATTTTTACGAAAAAATTTTTTTTCCCAAAAGGTCGCAAAATGCACCCCCTTTAAAACAATAAATAAAGGAACAAGTATTAAGTACACAAATGTCTCGAAAAAAAGAATCTTCAAAAAGTTGAAAAAAATCTAAAAATTACTATAGATAAAAAAAATCCTTGAGATCAATATCACATAGAGTAAAAAATTCATTTTTAACCATACGTGGGCAAGGGGGGAGCCTCTCCCCAACCCTCTCACTCATTGGCCCAAAATTAAGGGGGACCCTCACTTGGCCGGACGAAGTCCAAGTTAGGGGTCCCCCAACCCATTCACTCGGGTCCCCGTAATTTTGGAGCATTTTCAAAATATTTTTGGCTTTGGTTTATTCTTGCTTATAAAGATTTACATAAGAAATTTTTGACGCGCGGGGTGCGTCGACCAAAAAAAAGGTCGCGAACTTAGCCGAGGGGGGGGGCCCTCTCATCGGACGCTCCCTCCCCCCCCCCCCCCCCACCTTGCCCATGTATGTTTTTAACACGTGGAGACTTAGTCTGAACAGCGGTATATTTTAGAGAATTTTTATGCCCTGAACACGATCGCGCAAAATTTTTTTGAAAAAAGTTCTCTGTAAAAATAGGGAAAAACAATTTGATGGCAAGCGGACTTGAACCTGCAACCCTTTGCGTAAAACTTAGTTAATGCGTAAAAGGTAGCAAGTTCGATTCCGCTTGTCGTCAAATTTTTTTGCTTATTTTTAGAGAACTTTTTTTCAAAAATTTTTTACACTATCGTATTTAGAGCATAAAAATATACCGCTGTCCAAAGTAAGCCTTCACATGTAAAATTTAAAAAAAAATCACCCTAAGAATTCTATAATTTTCGAAGGCAAATGAAACAAAGTTTGAGCAACGCCGATAATGTAATCACAAGCTTCTTCAAAGAAACTTTTCTTTTTCTGCACAGGATTTACGTGATGTACATGATGTATACAGGCAGATTTCGCTTGAGGTGGAGGATAGTCACCCCAACAATCCACAACGGTTTTATCACACCAACAAAGATACGCTTTACATGAATCTTGGGGTTCTGTGCAGTTAGGTTCTTTCAAGTTGCAATTCCAAGAGTAATCATCAACATATTCAAATGGTACGTCGAAGCAAGCGCCATCGGCAATAGCTTTGTCATAGCATTTGTCATGATACATGCAGCATCTAAAATGGTAATAAGAATATTACTTTCTTGTGAGAGAGGTGAACAAACTGCTCCCAAACCTCTTGGTGCACCCCCTTTAATTTTCTTACGTATCAATTCCATCCATAGGGGTGCCAGAACCTCCAACACCACACCAACATCCATAATCATTATAAGCTAAAGCCGAGTATCCCAGTTTGCATTCTGCCATTTGATTCAGATTCCATAGAGCTCCTAGATTTCCATTCGATTTTTGCAATTTTGACGCAAAAATTTCTATTATGCAAATAAGGAATAACAAAATTAGCGACCAGCACTTTTCGAAATGTGGCAACATTTCTAAAAATTTTTTTAAAATTGATTAAAAATTTTGAAGCTACTACACAATAAGGGAGGTCCATCCACGTGACAAATTTTTTCTGAAAATGACCCCTCTAGGGGTTTTCGAAGCGACAAATTTTCGAAGCAAGAAAACGTCATTTTCGAAGCTACAACACTCTTCTACAAAAAATGACATTAAAAAAATGACAAAACGTTTTCCTGATTCAGGGAAGGCGTATTGTGCATTGAAGCAAAAAGTCACAAAATGAAATTTTTGCCTAAAAACGACCCCTTTTGGGGAAAAAATATGCGAGGAATCCGAATTTGACATTTATAAAATTTTTCGGATTCAAGACGCGAAAATTCTCTCCCCCTATTGTGTAGCCCCTGAATCAGAGAAGCGTTTTTTCGCTTCGAAAATGTCAAATTTGGATTTCCCACAAGTTTTTTACCCATAGAGGGGTCATTTCCAGAAAAATTTTCGACAAAATTTTCACTTGGGTGACAACCTTATTATATAGTAGGTCTAAAATTTCTATAAAACTTCATAAAAGTCACTTGATATCAAATGAATCATTCTAACTTTTTCAGATATCATTACAAAAATTTCAAGTCGAAAGTTCCATTTCAAAACGCTCTCAACACTACAACGAAAACCCTGAAATTTCATTTAACAAATACGATATTAGTTTTCTTTTTTCTTTGCATTCTTTGCACTTTCGAGAAGCTCTCTCATATTTTCCCCTCAACAATCACATGTAGACCATCACCCCATTTCGCTTGCCAGTATGTTTTCCACATTTGAAGAGAAAGAGTCAGCTGTATAATCTGCTGATAGACTTTTTCGAAGTCGTTTTTAGAAATGTTTGAGTTTATAAAACGTGGGGTGGGGAGATCGGAAGTTCATTTTTGAGTTGTACTTTTTTGAGGTTGGTGGGAAGTTTGTATAAAAAAGAGGATGTGTATAAAAATTTTTAAGATTAAGTGCACTTAAGTGTTTTAAAGGATCAGTCCACTCGGAAAAAACACTATGAAAAGATTATATATTCGGAAAGTTTATAAAAATGGAGCATTTTTTGTTTTTACAGCATGTTCTGAATCGTTATCGTTGCCGAGTTAATCGCGTTTAAGTTGGTGATTTTTGAAATTTGTGTATTACAACGAAAACATGAGCGCAGTGAAAATTGTCCCTGAAGTAATAAAATTTGTGTATTGACTGAAAATTCAAAATTTGTTTGCCAGTTTTGTATGTTGATAAAAAACGAAAGAAATTTTTAAATCTTCTGTCTTTACACAACTTTTATTGATTCAGTGACGAACTGCGTTCATGTTTTCGTTGTAATACACAGATTTTAAAAATAGCCAACTTCAAACGCGATTATCTCGGCAACGATAACGATTCAGAAGTTGCCGTAAAAACAAAAATTGTTCCATTTTTTATGAACTTTCCAAAAATATAATTTTTCATAGTTTTTTCTGAGTAAACTGGTCCTGAAAAATATTCATATGGAGGTCATTTCTATTATTGATTTTTATGATAAGAGTTTTGCATCGTTTTGATAAGAAATTTTTTGGAATGGATGGGAGCATTTATAGTTGTTTTCGAAAAATCCGTATATTTTTCTCATTTACAATTTATAAATGGGTAGAGGAGGTCCGTATTTTCCAAAATTTTTCGAGGGTGCAGAGGGCAAACTTCGAAAATTTTGAGAGTTTATGACCAAAAAAGAAAATTTTTGCTTCCTGAATTTTTTTTTGAAAAGCAAAAGTCTTATTCTAACCTGCGGGCCCAACGTTGCTTAACTTGACAGATCGGACGGTCAGCTTCTTTATCCACTATGATATGGAGTGCCAACTTTTTTGTATGACGCGCGGGAAACGGAGTTAACTTGAATTTTTTAAATCGCGAGCTTTTGTTTTTATGCAAAATAAAAATTTTTTAGCCCAGGAGGTCTTATTCATCAACCATGTCGGTGTCAACTTTGGCCGGTTCAAGATTGTCATCGCGTCTACGTCTGCCAACAGCTTTTGTTAGTCGTTACGCATCTGTCTACCATGGACGCGCATTATTCGATGGCAAGCTTGATGTTAGACAAGAACCGGCCAAAATCAAGGTCCAGCTTCCTGGAAATCCAAAAGGATTTTTTGCCTATGAACGAAACGTTTCCAACGATCCCAACTACAAATATCAGCTTCCTGGTGACACAGTGTCTCGGTAAGTGAAAAAAAACAGTAATTGAGTACAAAATATGTTTTTTAGACTCATTTTCGGACGTATAAAGCAAGAGAAAGGCCTCTGGGGGCTCTATTTTGCTGTCCTAGTCGTCTCTCCACTTTTACTCATTGTTACAGCGATTTGGAGCTTCAGCAAAATCGAAATTTGGGTTAACCATGGTAAGAAAAAAAAAGAAAAATTTGAGATATGTTAAATTTTGGAGTTACAATAAGGGGGCCACCCATTTTTTCTGAAAATGATCCCTCTATGGGTAAAAACATGCGGGGAATCCGAGTTTGACATTTTCGAAACGAAAAAACGCTTCCCTGATTCAGAAAAGGCGTATTGTGTATTGAAGCGAAAAGTCAAAAAAATTTTTTTAGCCCGTTTCGGAGCCGCTGTTATGGGCGACGATGAACATCACACCAATTGGGATTGGGAAAAGATCCGCAATAACTACTGGAAGAAACCAATCTTCTTCATGTACCAAAAGGAGATGGCGAAGCGTCTTCCAGAAATGGAGAAGCTTCAAGATGCCATGCTTGAAGAGTCCAAGAAACGGGGTGCACATAAATCTGTTGCTTTTCAATAAACTGATTACGAGTAAACAGGCTTCTCAAATTTAAAATTTTGAATTTTTCTAATTTTTCGCTTAAAAATTTAAATTTTTTTGCTTAAAAATTTGAAAAGTCTCTAGGACCTGCATACTTGTTTGCAAGATCAAATTGGTCAATTATTATTTGTATATACACTTTTAGTTCAAACATCAACAAAATCATTCTCTCTGTATTTATTTTTTTAAATGATAGCTCAATAAAATTTTGTTAACACAAAGATTTAAAGCTTTATTACATTCTTCACGGCGAGCAAAACATAAAAAAGGGCATGGCATGGATCAAAATTAAAAATAAATGTCGCCAATCGACTCAGCTCGACAAAATCTTCAAAAAATGTTACAATAACATACGGATTTGGGGGTTTTCTTCATGGCCGAGTGGGTAAGGGGCATACATGAACAAGGAGAAGGGGACAAGCTACCTCGGGCTATATGTTGTCGACCAAAAAAAAGTCGCCATCTAATTTTTTGACTCGGCTAAATAGCTTTGAGACTTGGAACTCTGAGGCTATATGAATCTTAATTTTTGGCTCGATGCTAGCTACATGAGGGGGGATAGTCCCCCCCCCCCATTGATAATGTATGGTAAGGGGGTAAAGTGGCTGATTAGCCACTCGGCCATGGGAAAACCCCCAAACCCCCATGATATGGTACTTGTTTTAAAGTTCTTAGCGAGCTGAGTCGATTGGCAACATTTATTTTTAATTTTAATCCATGCCATGTCCTTTTCGGTTTTTTTGCGCGCCATGTCTTTTATATATACCCGTAAAATTTTAATACAAATTGCATGAGATATATTAATGGCAAGATTAGAAATAAATTTTTTGTACAGCAAAAATTTTTGAATAAAAAATCGATTAGAAAACGTTGCTTTGTTGATGTAATTTCCGCACACTCATGGTTCTTCTGTGACTATGAATCTGAAGACATCCACAGGTCAATAAATCTCGGAAGCATCTTCGAAAATCAGTGTTATACATTGTGTAAATTAACGGATTTAGGACCTAAAATTATTATTGTTATCAAATTTGCATAAAGTTTCAAATTTAGCATAAGCTAAAGTCCGTTTCGAATCTGAGATCTCGGGGTCAGTCCAGATGTTACGTGCGCCTTGGACTACTTGGCCATCGCGACTTTTTTTCCTGTATGGGCGGAAACGGGCTATATGAATAAACAACTTTCATCACCCATAACTTTATGTTAAAGTCCGTTTTCGCAACTAATGGGAAAAAAGTCCAAGGGTGATAGACAAGTGGTCCAAGGTGCCGCTCATCCGATCTGACAAGTTAAGCAACGGGGTCCCGCAGGTTTGATCCCACTAGAGAAAAATTTTGATTTTCAAAAAGTTTCTTTTATAAACAATGGAGCAAAAATTTTTTGCTCCATTTTTTTCGCCCTAGCAGGATTGAACCTGCGGGCCTTAAAAAGAAAAAATGCTCTATTTTTTATGAACTTTCCGAATATCAACAAAAATGGCAACTTTTTTCCGACCGGACTGGTCATTTAAGACTTACAGAATTCGAATATCCAAGCCACAAGAAAAATTCACTAGCAATCCGAAACGAATAAGTATTGCTAATCTCCACCATAAAAACTTCAATCAAATAAATCACAAAGAATGGCATCCAACAGAAAATGAATCCTGTAAAAAAATCATTTTTTAAAATTTTTACAGAGTTTGACAAAAATTTTTGAGCAATTTTTTCAAAAATTTTCAAATTTTTTAATTTTTAACAAAATAACCTTATAGGGGGGTTTTCTAGATGAGAAATCGATTGCGCGAATTACCGAACCTTGAAAACGCTTTCCTGACCCTGATTCAGGGAAGATATTTGTGTATTGAAGCGAAAATATGCTAATACAGTGTCAGGGAAGTGTTTTCAGGCTTCGATAATGCGCGCAATCAATTTCTCGCCTAGAAAACCCTCATATAGAGTTATTTTGTTGAAAATGTAAAGACTTGAAAATTTTTGAAAAAATCGCAAAAATCTCGTTTTTCTCTTTTTTTATACTTACCTAGTACAACAATTCCAATAGTTTTTAGCGCTTTTCTTTCTCGCAGATAGACCAATTTTTCTTTAGAGCCTCGATTCTTTACGGGATTACCGTTGAAAGAGCCAGTGACATGTGCGGTTGCCATAAGTGAAGCAGCAAAAAGTTGACTTTGAGGTTTTTTGTTAGGAGCAGGATAGGGGATGACTGTAGCTTCGGTGTTTTTGCGGACTGGTGGGGTTTTCTAAATTTTAGAAGTGAAAAACTATGGTTTTTTAGATGATAGATGTGAAATGAGGCGTAGTTTCAGCGGCCAGATGGGAGGAGAGGGAGCACTTGGCAAACTTTTTTGGTAGAAATTTTTTTGAAAAGCTTATTAAAGCTGAAAATTATCATAAAAAATTACAATTTTTATAGAAAAAATGGCAAATTTTGAATCTTTTTGATGAAAAAATAGGAAATTTTTGCCTCACTTAGGTCATTACATTGCACCCTTTGCTAGGAAAAAACTATGCTCGACTTACTATATGACTTACTAGATCCTCATTCAAATTCACCATCGACTTGCTCTCCCTTTCTATACACATATTATGGTTGGAAGGTGAAGCACTAATCGTTTCCGTACCCAACTCTTCGTAATAAGTAGTTTCGCCATCTTTTTCAATCGAATCATAATTGATAGTGTCATGTTTAACCAATTTCGGGTTTGTTGGTGAACTTCTGAAGCTAAAGAGTGTTTAAACGTTAGATACGCATTTTCTACTAAAAGTTTACTTGTTCTGCGATGTAACTTCTTTGCAATTTAATGATTGATGAAATTTTGCATGGTTTACATGGTTGTTTTGGGTAGAGTTACCGCGGTTCATTGGAGCACTAGCACATCTGAAAATGCAGAGGTTAAATTTTTGAAAAAGTATATTTCTAGCATCCTCGAACCACACTACTTTCATCCTGTACCGTTTCTCCTTTTACTTATCTTCTACCTTCCCAATCATTTGGGTAATTACATTACACCCTTGTAACGTTTTTCACAGAAAGATTTTAAAAAAAGTGCCGGTTACATAACAACGTGTAAGTGGCGTCAACTGCACTCATTATGCAACCTTGGGTCTGCTGGTTTGATCCCCGAGGGTGATTTTTGAGAATTTAGAAAAAAATTTTATTAAACCCCCTAAAATCGACCTCGTAGAATTTTTGCTTTGTAATTTATTTTTCGAAATTCCCAGTTCTTTTTGTGCAAAAATGCGATTTTTTGGCAAAAAAACATTTTTTGCCCTTCTTCTCATGATTAGAATCTTCAAGTAAAATCTTTACATTTGGTACCTGTTATGCTGTGTGTTTTGTGCAAGCTTCTTTTTCTGCTTGTCCGCCTTCCTACTTAATCGACACGTGCCTGTGCCTAAGCTTTGCCGCATTAATTTTTCTCGTTCGGAAGCAACTTTGAATATTTTGAAGTACATCGAAAGCATGATCTAAAACGTATATAAATTATTTTTTTATACATTTTTTTGAAATTTGAGAGAACAAAAAACTATTGAGAACATGACAGTCATATGAGGAAGAGGATTGTATTTTTAAATGTTGTTTAGGAAAAATTTTAGATAGGAGTTTTGTGGCACATTTTCTTAGGAGTGCTGTCTCCCCTCCAGAGGTTACGTCAGACTTGAATGGACACAAAGACTAGTATGCTACTAATTGCATTATTTGATCGATGTTGTTCGCCACTGGGGAACTTTTTTACATGTATCTTTTAACGCGAGAATATCCTTCAAATTTCCGGTATATTCTGAGCAACATTCAAAAAAAGTTTTTTGAAAAAAGTTGTCTAATTATGACAAGGCACAGCATCACCGGCACTAGCAAGGGTTCAGTTCCCCTTGCGTCTAAAAGATTTTTCCTTGACCGGAATTTGACAACTCCGTCTGAGGGTCGTACTGGAAAAGTTTGAAGTGAACCTTAGTCTGTGATGGAGGAACACAACATTTGTCAAAAAAACTTTTTAACCAAACCTACCAATAAAGGTATATAGAAACTTCCTAATGCACTATAAATTCTATATGGCACTGACGGCGAGTACATACAAGCAAAAGCTTGATCATGTATATTTATGTTCGTAAACAATCCCCATCCTGGCACGATCCAAGGCGGTGTACAAACAATTATTGATATACCCCATACTAGACTTAGCAATCCAAATGCTAATGTTTTACTCCTGAAATTGGAATTTTGAAAAAATGAGCATTTATGGAAGAGCTAACCTCGTTCGGGTGTATTTTAATGGGCTAGTAATAGCTAAATAACGATCTAGAGAGATTATGCATAGATTTAAAATTGAGGCAGTACATAAAAGGACATCTGAAGTTGCCCAAATGGCACATAGTAAACGACCAAAAGGCCAGTTATGACCATGGAGTAGGTCGAGTAGAGCTAATGGCATTATAACGATTCCTACTAAGAGATCTAAAAAATTTTTTACATATAAAACTTGATGATGGGCAGTATTCTGTAGCTACAAAAAAGCTCAAAGATTGATCCAGGGCTGGCCCAGGACCCATCGCAGGGATGGTTCGGGATCCACCCTATATATAAAACTTGATGGTGGATAGTGTTCTGTAGCTACAAAAAAGCCCAGGACAGTAATTTGTAAAAGTACGACTGCGCCGAACAAGCCGAACGGGGCACCAAACGGGGCTCCAAACACGCCAAATGGGTCCCAATTAGGCTTATGCCTAAGGCGTATGCCTAAGCCTAGATCTAAGCCTACGCCTAAGCCTAGGCTTAGGCCTAATTGGGACTCGTTTGGCGTGTTCGGGGCCCGTTTGGTGCCCCGTCCAGCGTGTTTAGCGCGTTCGGCGCAGTCGTACTTTTACAAATTGCTCCCAGGACCATGTTTAAATCTATTGTGGAACAACAGGTTTAACGTGCAAATCTGTTGTGCTATACAAAAGAATGATTCTGTTGGTACAACACAACACAATAGAAAATCTGTTGTTAACAGATTCAAACACTGCCCAAGACCCACCCCAGGACCAGGGTTGAGACAAAATTTGGCAATATGGAACGGGATGATGAACCTCCATAAAAAACAACCTGTATTTATTTTTCAAAAACCAAATATTTTTTTACCTGCCGTAGCCAAGGAAGTGAGCAAAATATTCGTGAAAGTCCGCATTCTTTTATACATAATAACTGAAAGCACCACTAAAATATTGCCAACAACAGTCGTCAAAATTAATAGCACCTAAAAGTTAAAAATAAAAAGTACAAGGGGAACATGTACCCCCATCATTCTGTTGTACAAAGGGGGTAAAGAAAGTTACAAAAATAAAAAATCCAAAGAGTCCCCTTGCTGTTTTTGGCATCTTTTTGATCTTGTACCCCCCCCCCCCATGAAAAAATCCTGGGTACGGTACTGTTTTGAACCTACCAAAAATAACGCTATGAAAACATCTTTTAATCCAAGGCATAATTTCGGAGGTGGTTGAAAATAATATGCTGGAGGCTCTGTTGTGTGTGGCCTTATGGGTACTGGTATATTGGTAGTGGGATTGCCAGTCTCTACTGGGTTTAGGGCCTGGCTGACTGTTAAGGCCACTTGCCATGCCATGCTAAAAATGAAAAGTTTATTACAAAATGAGAAGTTTTACAAAACAAAAATAAAAATAAAATGCAAAAAACGATAAATTTTGGAGCTACTGCACAATAGGGGGCCACCCAAGTGAAAAAATTTTCAAAAATTTTCAAAAATTTTTTTTGGAAATGACCCCTCTAGGGGTAAAAACATTCGGGGAATCCGAATTTGACATTTTCAACGCGAAAAAACGTTTTCCTGCTCCAGGGAAGGCCTGTTTATTTAAGCGAAATGCAATTTCTGCGACTTTTCGTTTCAATACACAAACCTCACTGAATCAAGGAAGCGTTTTTTCGCTTCGAAAATGTCAAATTCAGATTTCCAGCATGTTTTTACCCCATGAGGGGTCATTTTCAGAAAAAATTTTTTCACGTGGGTGGCTCCCTATTGTGCGGTAGCTCCTAAATTTTTATTAAAAAGTTAAAATTGATGCAAGGTGCCCAAAAAATGGCACTTTTGTGCGATTTTTTCAAATTTTTAAATTTTCACCAAAATAACCAATAGGGGGTTTTCTATGCGAGAAATCAATTGCGTGCATTACGGGCCATTGAAATCACTTCTCTGACCCTGTAACAGCCTATTTTCGCTTCAATACACACATCTCTTCCCTGAATCAGGGTCGCGTTCTCAAAGTTCGGCAATGCGAGCAATCGATTCCTCGCATAGAAAAACCCCTATAGAGTTATTTTGGTGAAAATTAAACTTGAAAATTTTTGAAAATCACGCAAAAATCGCAAAAGTTCCATTTTTGGGCACACTGTTTAAAAATTAAAAATAAACTACTTTAAAAAATTTTAAAAAGGCTCCCTACCCCCTCCCCAATATAGAGGAAGAGATGGGATAGTGCATTTTAGTTGTTCAAGCTGCTCTTCAACGATTTTTCGGTAAAAAGTATCAATACATAGATCCCTTTGTACTTAATGGTTCGTGTAAGCCGTTTTCAAAAAATGCTTCAACTTTTTTCAATAACCGAACGCTGGAATAGAAAGGTTGAGGGGTAGGGATGAGTGTGGAAAAAATCACTCCCATTTTTGGTTAGGGGGTACGCTTCAATGATAGAAAAAAACATGCGCCGTGCTGAAAGCCAAGTCCCTTTCAAAAATGATGAAAAATCCAAATTTTATGTTATGATAGACATCCAAAACATTGGCGTTTGATCACTCTTTTCATCTACTTATGGACATTAGGAAATGTAAATTAACATAATAGTTTTTGAAAGGAACTTGGTTTTCAATACGCCGTGCAAATCCCACAACTCCTCCGATACATAATAATAATAAAGTGCTGAAAAAATCAAGTGTTCAATTCGACTAACTATGAGCGGTTCATATAAGCTAGAGATAATATCAGCATATGGCCTCAATAAGTGGGATTATCGAGCGGAAGACCTGTAAAAAGTTTAAGTAATCAAAGTATAAATTTTATACGTCTCTAGATCATAACATATATATGAAAAATATTCAGGGGGTAGAACTTTTTACAATACACGTATTAACGGATATCCGCATTCCGGAAATGAAACATAAAGAGTCAAAGGTATAAACACGAGCGTAGTCAATTTGTCTCATACGTGGATAAGTAGGAACATGCTCCCTCCATTTCTCTTAGACATAGGCTTATTCTTAGGTTTAGACTATACGTGGAAAAGGAGGAACATGGTCCTCCTCTTGTCGTATGGGTTAGACATAGGCTTAAGCTTAGGCTTAGCCTTAGGCTTAGACCATACATGGAAAAGGGGGAACATGGTCCTCCCTTTGCTGTATAACTTAGACATAGGCTTAAGCTTAGGCTTAGCTTTAGGCTTAGCCTTAGGCTTAGACCACCGTGAGCAAGGGGGATATGATCTCCCCATTTCGTCCAAAAGACGAAAAGAGGTAACCGATTTTTTCGGTTACTCCTCGTCATCTTGTGTTTTTTGCCCTGCTGCATTTAGAGATTAAATAAAAAAGAGAAACTTTGATTGATCACAACAATCTGGAATGATAAAACAGCCATAATCTCAAACTTTCAACTAAAAATACACTCGACTCTTAAAATATACAAGCTTATTTATTCTTGATCTCGAAGAATGCAAAAACGTCTAATAGACTTGATAATTCTACTGGAAATTAGCTTTTTAATCCCTTTGTGACGACAAAATGCTACATATCTCAATATTTGCTGCGTTTTTCCTATACATAGAAGCTAAGCTTTACATCCATATCTTTTATGACACTACTGCTACTTGAACTAAAGGCTAAGAAAAAAAGAGCTAATAAGCCAAATTTTACAAAGTGTATGCGTTCGTTATAGCCGTTTTTTAATTAAAACCAGACTATAGACTCTTTTAATGAAGGCAAAAATGGTTTTAGGAATAAGTTATTTAACTTTTGAAGAAAATTATATGTCTCTTGATAAAATTCAAAAGAGCAAAAATATGAAATTCACATGCTGTTTTATCTGGAAACGGCCTCTGATATCTGGGAGCGGGGGGTCCCTAGAGTTATAATGTGAAAAGCCCTACATTAATATAAAACCATGTATTACAATTAAACCTCGATTCTCCGATCTTATTCAAGCGAAAATGAAACAACATTCGGATTTTCGTCGGAAAAACGGCTGTCTAGAGATTTTTCTAGGCGGGAAATCGTTTGCGCGCATTTCCAATGCATGAAATAAATCCCCTGACACTGATTTCAGCGATGTGAGTACCTTTCTATGGTTAAAATCAACAAATTTCTTCAGATTCGAGTCCCCTATGTTGAAAAACACGGGCAACTCGAATTTTGAAGAATTCTCCAAATCGGCTGATAGAAAAAATCAGCCGATTTAAAGAACTTTTGGAAATTTCGGAGCTGTACGACCTGGGGGCGCACTTAACGTGACTCCAAAGGCCGAAGTAGAAAAACGTTAAAATTTTTATAGAAGCACACCCCCTAGGGGTAAAAATTGACGCGGAACACGCTGGTGCTATTATTTTCACTCCAAAATCTTCGAAAACATAT
>JAQGCP010000589.1:0-15850 GCA_034699885.1 Acrobeloides thornei | reverse complement strand
AAAAGCGAATTAATTAGAAAGCATATGACAGAAATTGTTGAGATGGAAAATTCTGGAATGGTTCATATGATGGTCAATAACCAAATTTTAGGTATGTTTGCACGATTTCGAGCGATTTGAGCTGCCTGAGCTCAATCTAACCGAGTTCTGATGTTTGGTTTTGCAAGTCTATGAGTTTTCAACTTCCGGGTTTCTACCCTTTCGAGTTTTAAACTTACGAGCTGTCGATCGTATATTTTAATTTTTTACCTATAAAAATTGGTTTTATAGATCTTCGTTGTTTGTATGAACTTCTTAGACAAGTTGTTGATGGAACAAAAGTAATGACTGATGCCATGAGTAAATATCTTCGTCAACAAGGAACAAAGTTGGTTGAAGAACATTGTGGTAGTGCTGGTGATAGCGATGCAAATCCTGGTCAATCTAATCCTGTTCAATTTATACAGGTAGGCTTTTGCAAGCAATGGGCAGGACCAAATAATTAGTCAACATATGGAAATATTTTATAAAAAAACGAGCCACATAGTAACACCTCCCTTACCTGAAATATTTTTCTTCGAATGCCCATTTTTAAAAAATTTTTCAAAAAATATTTTTTTTACAAAACTACAGTACACACCTTTCTGGGGGGTCTGCTTACGCCACTGACCAAGTGATAATCTGATTTTTTTAGAGCTTATTGGACTTGAAAGACCGATTTGACCATTTCTTAAATGAAGCATTTCGTGATGATAAGGAGTTTAAGCAACGTATTCAAAGCGATTTCGAATACTTTTTGAATCTTAATCAGAAGAGCCCAGAGTTTTTGTCTTTATATATTGATGATAAGCTCAAAAAAGGACTTAAAACTGTAAGTTTCCTTTAAACTTCACATCAATTTTTTCTTAGCTTAACGAAGGTGAATCAGAGATTGTCCTAGACAAAGCTATGGTTCTTTTCCGTTACTTACAAGAAAAAGATGTCTTTGAGCGGTAGGTTTTAAAATAATTTTAAAAAAAGAATTTACTATTCTCATTTGTTTATCATAGTCTGTATTTATGGCGGTCACTGTTACAGGCAGAAAAAAAACCACTTTTTTAATATTTGAATATTGGATGAAAAAATCAAATTTTAGCCTGCCTCTAATTAAAGGAGTTTTTTGTTTGAGTTCAAAAAAGCTTATTTTTCACAATTTTATCTTTTAAGGTACTACAAACAACATTTGGCAAAACGTTTACTTCTCGGCAAAAGTATTTCAGATGATTCAGAAAAGTCTATGATTTCTAAGCTTCGAGTAAATATATGTTAAACTGTTTTTAATCATAATTTTAGACTGAATGTGGCTGTCAATTTACGTCCAAATTAGAAGGGATGTTTAAGGATATTGATGTGTCTAATGGAATTATGAATGAATATAGAGATCGAGTGGATCATGTGAGCTCTCACTTATGTTTTTGCATCATTTATTTGGTGATTTAGAGCCGCGAAGAAATTGATTTAACTATTCGAGTCCTTACTAAAGTTTACTGGCCAACAACACAAGTCCCTATGTGTATACTTCCAAGAGAGGCCCAAGCCGCATTTGAAGCTTTTGAACGTTATTACCTTGGAAAACACAATGGACGTAAATTATCCCTTAATCCAAATTTGGGTTCAGCGGATGTAAAGGCTGTCTTTTATGGGAATGTTAATGTTGAAGAGTTGAGCCAACAGGTAGATTGCGCTGTTGATTTATAACTTGTGATTTTAGGAATCCGACCAGGCTGGACCTTCATCAGCCCCAGTAGTCCGTCAAAAAGAAGAGCACAAAATTCTTACGGTTACCACTTATCAAATGGTCGTTTTGCTTCTTTTTAATACTCGGTCGCGTTACACTTATGAAGTTAGTATATTGATTTTTGTTATAGCCGTATTCAAATTTTCTCCTGCGGCGCTTGTTTTTTAACTTTACTTAAAAAGTACACCCAATTTGTCCTAAATTTCCCATTTTTCAACAAAAAATGCCAAATTTAACATTTTTAAATACAAATACAAAAATTGTAATTTTCTAAGCATTTTCAGCTTAGAAACAAGCATTTTACAAAAAAATTTTGACAGCGGCGCTGTTTTTTACTTCCTTCAAGAATTTTAATAAAAAATTTTTCGCGCCAATAGGCGCGAAAACTATAGGAGGGGTGACAAAAAATGATTTGTAAAATTTTTGAAAAAATCGAAAAAAATCATACGAGTCCCCCTTATGTTCTTAGCCAAAATTTTTGAAAAAACGTAGGGGGGACCAAGGAAAATTTTTGTGAACCCCCTCCCCCCCTCCTCCAACCAAAACCCACTTTGCGCCGCTGATTCAACCTATCGCATTGCGATATGCTGGATACGGCATTTACGGATTTTTCAGTAATTGGAAAATTTTAGCAACTTTTGAGTGAGACCCAAATCCCAGAAAAAGACCTCAAACGAGTAATGCAGTCTTTGGCTATGGGTAAACCATCTCAACGGATCCTTTGTCGTAAAGGGCATGGAAAAGATCTTGGTACGTCTTATCAATATTAGAAAAATGAGAAGAATAATTTTCGGGCTTAATTGAACTATTTTAGAAAATTCTGATGTATTTTGGGTAAATGATGGCTTCACATCGAAATTGACTCGAATCAAGATCCAAATGGTATCTGGCCGTGGAGAGACTGATCCAGAGCGCAAAGAAACTCGTGATAAGGTAAAGAATTCTAAAAACATAGTTAAAAGTTATCATCTATAGGTCGACGATGATAGACGTCACGAAATTGAAGCTGCTGTTGTCCGAGTCATGAAAGCACGAAAGAAGATGCTTCACAACGATCTAGTCACAGAGGTACATTTCGGCGAACTCTATTAAATATAAAAAAATTTAGGTAACAAACCAACTGAAAGCCCGTTTTATGCCTGATCCTATGTTGATCAAACGCCGAATCGAGAACTTGATTGAACGGGAATACCTTCAGCGCGACGAAGAAGATCATAGAAAATATAACTACGTATCTTAATTATTTATAATTGTGAGATTAAGATTATCTATTGACTTTTCTATTTGTATTTCAATCTTTTTGGCTTAATAAAATTATGTATGTAGTTGTATTCAGCATTGTTTAAAAAAAAGAATCACAAAACATCAAAGCTTATTTTCTCCTATATTTTTCTTGAAATTTTTCTTAACGAACTTTGTAGCTCCCCGTCTAGCTTCATCAAGTACAGGTAATCCATTCACTAGTTCATTATCGAAAGCCGTTTGATAGCACCCGCCAGAGTCATAAGTAGCAAAATAAGCCGATTGACGATCTACACGCATACATTCTTGAGGATATTGAAGAATTTCATTTGCCAGTTCAATAGCGACTTCCAATGCTAAAAGGCAAAATTTATAATTCATTAAAGCGTCAAAGCACCTTTTCCTTGTTCAGCTATTCTGTTGACCAAACCCCATTCATAACCAGTTTTTACATCAATTGGTCTTCCAGTTAAAATCAAATCCATGGCTCTACCAAAACCTATGATAGGAGCCAACCGAACTGTACCACCATCTAATAGTGGTACTCCAAAACGCCTGCATAACACGCCAAATTGAGCATTCTCTGCTGCAACTCTGAGGTCACATAAAAGACTCAGTTCCAAACCTCCTGCTACAGCAAATCCTTCAATTGCACCAATAACTGGCTTTGAAGGACGCATCATAGAAGGACCCTAAATTGGTATATTATTTTAAAAATAATAAAGCAAGACTGACCATGAATCTATACTTTGTCAGAAATTCTTGAGCTTCATCACCTGTAGGGAATTTACCCTCTGAAACTTCGGAAAGGTCATATCCAGCACAAAAAGTTCCACCTCAAAAAAGAAATGTTTATAACTTCAAAACATTTTTCCCTGACCTTCTCCATAAAAAATAGCAATATTAGCTTTTTCATCAGCATCAAATTTTTCAAAAGCATCAATTAGTTGCAATGCTGTAGCATGATTTACACAATTTTTCTTTTCTGGTCGATTTATGCTTATAAAATAAATTCCATCTCGTGCCGATACATTCACTAAAAATACACATAAAAGATATTTAGAGAACAAGCTTGTTGTATGGGTACAGCTAGTACTAAAAAATACTTTAAAATTTACCTAGTTTAGGCATGTCGCTTGAGAAAAATTTCCGCGTGGTTGGAATGCATAACAAACGTGATAAACGGTTTGATAACATTCTTATTTATTTCAAACATAAAATCTTAACTACAAATTTTGTGCATTAAAAATTAAGTAACTAAAGAATTTTTAGTATTCGTTATATTATAAGGCGACTGCACCGGCCTGTTGGCTGGTCATCGCCTTGTAACCAGAGTTAATCGTTAAGTTAGTTTAAAGTGAAAGTAAAATGGAGTTAAAGTCATAGTTACAGTTAAAGTAAATAAAAGTGAAAGAAAAATGGAGTAAAAGTCAGAGTTATGGTTAAATAAAAGTTTGAGTAAAGTTCATCCTTGAGTTCTCCTATAGTCGAACTCACCTGCGTTCTCTTCTAGGCGATCTCCCTCGAATTCTCCCCCATTCGATCTAACTTGATTTCTACCCCGAGTCAATCTTACTCGAGCCCCCCCCCCCATTCGATCTCCCTCATGTCGATCTCACTTTAGATCTCCCATACACACTCCCTTGCATCCCCGCTCGTTCTTCCCATTGAGTTCTACCATCCCCTCTCGTCCTTTCCTTGCGTTCTCTCAATCGTATCTCCCTTTTCTCTCTCCCAACCGTCACGTTCTCTCAACCGATCTCCCTTCGCTCTTCCCCTCTCCTCATCGTCCTTCTCCTTTAGTTCTCCCTCTCTATTCATTTTCTCTCCATCGTCCCCTTTCCAGTTCTTCCCTTGCACCCCCTCCCCTCCTTTCGCTTGCATCCCTTTCCCCCTCTCGTTGTAAATTTGGACAGTTTAAGCGTTGTAAATTTATAATTGATGAGTTGTAAAATACGGATTTTGGAGCGTTGTAAAATTGGAAGTTGGATCATTGTAAAGTAAAAAAAGAAAGTTGGATCGTTGAAAATTAGAGAGTTTGAGCGTTGAAAATTAGAAAGTTGAAGCGTTGTAAAATTAGAGTGTTGGAATTTGTAAATTTGGGAGCTTGAAAATTGCAAAACAGCTTGCGTTAAAAAAGATAGAAATTACAGTTTTAACTTGCAACTTTTTCATTCGACTGAGTTGATTGAAAAATTTGTTCGTTTTTATTTTGTTTTTCGTTACAATTTTGAATTTTGTAATGTTTAAACAATCATTTCGAAACTCAAATTTTATAAAATTCCAGCAACATTGCAATTGCACGTTATAGTAGCGTTATAACATGGAAATTTAAAATCGATTTTTAAAATTTTCCCGAGAGTTTTGAACTAAAATTTTGCCAACGGTCCAATCAGAGTGGAGTATGAGGAACGTTTTAAAAGAATTAGAATTTTTCGAAACATCAATTTTGAGTTTGAAAAAGACAAACAGACACAGAGTTTCAGAAACAGTTATTAACATAGCCGCCTGTAACAAATATACATTATTGGGAAGTTTTTTATGCTGAACAAGATGGCGCAAACGATTTTTCAAAAAAGTGTTCCACACAGTGGTAGCTAGCCTTTAGATGACACACTTTATTTTTGGTAGCTTTTCTTGTAACAACCATATCTTCTCGTAGGATTTGAATTGAAACTTCGTTGACCATTCATAAGAAAGGTGGTAATCGGCCCCACAACTTTTGTATAGGCACCGATATCAAGTTTTGGCTTTAACAAAAAGTTGATCGCAAATCAGGACTCTTGCCTTTGGTTTTGACAAAGATTGGACATTTTGATCCAGTTTCAAGGGTTTTCAGCCAAAGTGATCTTCTAAAAAAATGCAGCCCAGATTCTCAGGAAACTTTTGGTATATCGGGTTTGATATGCTAGTACAGAATTTTTTGAATTAAAGCCAAAATGATGATTTTTCGATATTTTTAGCGCAGCAACCTATGTTAACTTAATTCCTTTTGCCCACAAATGAGTTGTTTTTGTATAGGTGCCTATACAAAAGTTGTGAGACAGATCACCACCTTTCTTATGAGTGGTCAACAAAGTTTCAATTCAATTCCTACGAGGAGATATGGCTGCTACAAGAAAAGCTACCAAAAATAAAATGTGTTTATAAAGGTAGCTAGCCACCACTATGTGGAACACTTTTTTGGAAAAATTGTTTGCACCATCTTATTCAATATAAAAGACTGTTCAATAATATATATTTGTTACCGGTGGCCATGCTATTGTTAAAGAATGTCAAAAATTCGGACTTAGCGGGAATTTGAATGTGTTTCAATATCATTGCTTTTGAAATAACTAATTTAACACTTGAACTCTGTGAGGTTAATCGAGTTACTCTTTTTCTAAGTTTATCAACTGACTTTGACAAAGAGGAACGATTAAAGTCCATTCAATTCGGGATTTAGATCGGGACATTCTTAAAATGAGTCCGAAAGGTAAATAACAATAGCGCATAATATTGCAACAATCAAAAAATGCACATGCAAACAAACACTTAAAACATGGAACAACATTCCATCAACGAACTTTTTGTAGGTCAGCAAACAATACATGAAAAGTACATGAAGACTTTATATCAACCATTTCATAATAATCATTATTTATACTCTGTTTCCAGCGCGTCGTTATGAAAAGTGGGCGCACATGGCGCAGTACTATTAGTCACTTACTAAGGGGAAGGGCAAATGTTTCATACTAGGTGTCCAAATTTTCAGACCAGGTGGCCCAGATTTTTCAGAAATTTGTCCAAAAGTCAGATATACGATCGACTATTTGTCATTTCTAGTATCAGAAAATAACTAGTAAATGATAATACGTCGATCATATTTATGAAACTTTTGGACACCTGATCTGAAACATTCCCTCTCCTAGTACGCAATAGGGAGAAAAGTTTGAGTCCCGCTTTCGTCCAATTGTTTTTAACTTATTGCTTTTTTAAAATTTTTTATAGAAAGACAGCATTTTTGTAACTCGCCAAGACGAATAAAATGACACCAAAATAATCAAATTTGTTATTGAAACGAAAACTTTAGGATTATTGAAACGAAAACATGAATCAGAGTTTTCGTTTCAATAACCCAAAACCATTTTCACAATTGATAATTTTGATGTCATTTTATTCGGCTTGGCGAGTTATAAAAAATTTCGACTTTCTTAAAAAATAAAAAGCTAAAAAAGTTTGAAACAATTTGACGCAAGCGGTACTCGAACTTTTCATCGTTAGTTCCTAAGTAACCAATTACACTGCGCAATCACAAGCGGACTTTTTTTTTAAATTTGCGGTGGAAACGGACTATATCATGAAGTAACAGAACATAATCTATAAACGGAAATAAATAAGTCATTGATTCTTGCAATTGAAAAATTCTTTCAGATTCGTGTTTCTCATACCCAAAAATCCTCGCGTACAAAAAATTAGCCAAATTGGAGCTTCTATATGAGTTTGAAAAATACCTCAGCTTTATGGAGCACACTTCAAGAATAAGGTACTTATGAATTTCAAAATCGAAAAATAACGACGGGATCGTGTTCACCATACCCAAAAACCCTCGAGAACGAAAAATTACCCGAATTGGAGCTAACATAAAAGTTTTATCCTAAAAATACTATTTTCTTTTTTTTGTTGATGGGTTTGGACCATCAACTTCAAGCCAGAAAAAAGTGTTATGGGAAACGAGATTTGGTAAATATGGGTGTTCTAGAAAATTTTTAGGGCCAATTTGAGCGGCCTGTCAGAACAAATTTTTTGGCTAGAGCCATTTCTTTGAATTTTTAACCCGTCCGGGGGACCCGGATTTTTGCACAAAACCTAATTTGTCGACCACTTTTTCTATTACATTATTACATGAGCCCCATACACCCAATATACAGTGTGGGCCAAAAAAAGTGGATTATTATTTTTTGGGGCCCGAAAATTTATTTTCTAAAGGTAATTTTATGTGGGGAATCGATTACACGCATTCCCGAATCCTGGAAATGCTTCTCTGATTCATTTTTCAAAAAAGGGATCATTTTTACGAAAAATTTTTTCTCCTAAATGGTCGCAAATGCACCCCCCCCTTTAAGACATATTAATCAAAAATCAGTTTTTACTAAAAACATGGTTAAAATGCCGTTTTCACGCTTCGGAAGTGCTTGCAATCGATTTTTCGTATAAAATTACCCCTAATAGGATCTTTTTTTGTAAAAATAAATTTTTTTTCGAGATGCGGCTATAAAGTACACTCCTTTAAGGTTGCACACCACCTCAAATGCACCAATGTGTTTCTTTTGGGTCCAATTTACATATTACATACTCAGTTTGCCTAGTTTTGCGAGATCTCCAAAAAGTTTGAAATTTTGAGACATAGTCTCTTACAACTTCAAAGTATGTTTTTTGTATGAAAAAAGCTTAAAAGTAACATAAAGCATAAAGAACAAATCATACAAATGTTAAAAACCGGAAGAAACAAGTGTCTTGTTGAAGTAAAAGAAATGATTTTTGAATGATTTCCGGTTAACTTAAGCATTTGTTTGAAAGATTTTAAAGAAGGATTAGCAAATAGAAGATTTGTGGGATTTCGATATGGAAGATCTTATCAAAAGATCGTGAATCGTGAAGTTATTTAGAGCACTCAAAATTTGATGTCATCTTTTTTCTCACCCATAAATACAAGTTGCACTTAGGACCATTAAATCCATTCTAAGCAAGGAATTTTCTTCCCGTTCTGTGCGAGAATTAACTTTGCACATTGTTTTCATTTTTTCTAGTGCTCGTCTTAAGCCGTTTATGACAGGGTAATTGACACCCGTGCATCCTCAAACAGCGAACAATTTTCTTCAACAAATCGCCCCAAAAACACAAAAGCCTACCATCGGTGTAGGAGACTATTCGTAAGTAGTTCCCATACTTCTTCTTGAGGAGGTTTCTCCGGCTTTGCTCTCAGCTGAACAGGCGAGACCATAATGCGACAACGAAATAACTCTTCTTGACCAAAGCCGGTTAGCCGGTTGTCGTTTAGTGGTCATTTGAAGGCGCAATTCATTCAGAACTCCTAATCCCGATTGTGCTCTCTTAGTCCAGAATACGATGCACCTACACGGTCGGGCGTCCACACTGGCGTCCAGCCATAAAGTTTTTGAATTCTTCCATGAAATTAACATGTTATACTTCCGGGTTAGGAAATATTCTTTAACCAAGTTATGGTCAACTATATTTTTAATGTTTTTATTTGTAAATAATATACTTATAATTGATGCCAAAGCTATTGATCTCTTTGATGCGACACAGGTATTGGATTAAATATTGAAATTTTTGTGGATGACAATTTTTTGCTTTTCTTGTTAATGGTTCAAAGCACATCTCTTAATTAATACTTTTTCACACAAATTTACAAAAAAGATAGTCCTTTAATTTTTAACATCTGATCTGTTTTATAGTTAGACTCTTACGAAGTAAATTATTGTAATGAAACTGAATTGATTGAAGATGCAGGACTGATACGTTCCCCACTGGGCCAATTTTTAGGATATCCTTGTAGTGCAGATTTTTTTCACTGTAGATGGCAAAGTGATGGTTTCAGAACTTACCGGAAATCTTGTAGAACAGGTTCGAATTATTTCAATCATATATAAAACCGCTGAAATTAAAAGTTTTTGAGATCTCTCTTATACAGCCGGTACAGGGTGCGGCAGAATAAATCTGTCACATAAGAATGTTCATAATCACACATCGTTATAGGGATTTTTTATTGAAACCATAACAAAAACGACAATATTAAACAAAACTATTCAAAATGACCGCCCTTAGCTTCTATACAGGCTTTCAACCGCTTGGAAAAATTTTCAACAGTTTTTTTCCAACATTTCCATAGTTATTTCATCCCAGGCTTTGATCAATGCGCGCTTCAAACTTTCAGCATCTTTGTGTGATTTTGAGCATGCCTTTTCTTCAAGAATACTCCATACGCTATAATCAAGAGGGTTCTTTGGTAGCCATTCTTCTCTTGTGATGAAATCAGGGCAATTTTCAGACAGTCAATCATGAGTTTCGTTTGCCTTATGCGCTGGAGCTGAATCTTGCTGGAAGCACCATTCTTCATCGCCGAAAAGATCTCTTGCCTAAAGAAGGAGGTGTTCTTCCAGCATTTCCATGTAATCCCTGAAAGAATGAACAAAATAATAGATAAAATGAACATTCTCAGATGACCGGTTTATTCTGCCACACCTTGTAGAATCTAAAGGAGCTCCAGAAGACCCATAAAAAATACATTTATGGATCAGCTGACGCCTCTGAAAATTCAGTAAAGTCTACTAGCTTTAAAATAGGCATTTTAGAGGGATCTCCAAAACTTTTAATTCGGGCAAACTTATATTACACCAAGATTTTAGGTCTTGTATATGATACGCAAGGTACACAAAACTGTAATTATGACTATAATGTCAAAGGATGTGCTATGAGATCAGATGGAGGTACGTGGTAAATTCAATTAATACTTATACATATTTTTACAGCAGAGACATGTAAGGCTGAAGATTTTTCTTGTCCTTTATCAGAAAGTTGTGTTTCAATGGGCCAAAGGTGTGATGGAAATTATGACTGTGTTCTAGAAGAGGATGAACAAAATTGTCGTATGTTTTTATATTCAATTATAAACATACTATCATTTACAAAAGTAATCAAATTAATAAGATTATTCGCACAAAGTTTTTAAACCTGTTTTTTTTCATGGACAAAAGCACTTTTCTCTAAAGATCGGAATTGAAGCTATACCAGAAACTTGCACTTAAATTGTTGAATTTTAAGTGGAAACTCATTGTATTGAAGTGTTTTTCTCAAGATTATGCTCCTTCAGTCAAATCTATTCTTTACGCTGATCGGTCATTCACGGAATTGACTGCAGTTTAAACTTTGCAAATAAAAGTTTTTTTGTTGCCTTTTTATTAAAAAATTATATGACTGGAATTTTTAATTTAAAAAATTGGACGGCAATTTTTCATATGGAAAAAGAAGCACAAAAATTACTATGTAAACCACAGCGTTGTTTCTGGCAAAAATTGGAGGAAATTCGAAATTTTAAAAACGAGTCACGCCATTCTACTCATAAGTGATGATCCCAACTTACCAATCAAACAGGAAATTCGAAACATTTTTACAAGTGCAAAAAATAGTAGAAACAATGGTGAAAAAATTAGCTGCTGTTTGCTTGTTTTGACCGAGATACGAGCCAAACAAAATTTTAAAAAATGCAAAAAATTATGTCTCCTGACGGGGATAGAACCCCGATATATAAAGCCATAGTTTGCCATGATATAGTCTGTTTCAGCGGCAGGGCAAAAAAGTTTGATACAGCGTAGCAGTTGTAAAGCTCTCGCCTTGCACTCCTAAAAGTGAGGGTTCGATCCCGATCGGGTCAAATTCTTTTCTACTCATCCAAAATGTATGAAAATTTTTGCATTGGGTATTTTTATGCGAGGAAACCCGATTACGGCTTGTCCGAGTACCCTTTGTTTTTTTTCTGACCTTCAGCCGGTTGGGGAAGGGGGGGGGGATTGCTCCATCCCTCTGTCATTTAATCCGCCACTGCAATTTTAAATAACCTTATACTCAAAATGAAAATGTTTTAATTTTTAGCAATGTGCACAGCAGAAGAATTTCCATGTATTGTATCAGAACAATGTATTCCGTTGAAAAAGCGATGCAATGGAATACAAGAATGTAGAGATGGGACTGATGAGCATGATTGTGAAGGTTATACCAAAATTTGCTAAAATATAAATTTTTTAATTATCATTTAGCTTGTGCGGCTGGTTCATTCTACTGCAGAAAGTCTGAGCAATGCGTCCCAATGGAACAGCGTTGTGATGGAATACCTCAATGTATTAAGGGTGAAGATGAACTTCTTTGTAAAAGTACACAAGAAAAACTATATGTGTGCGAAAATCGGGTTGAACAAGTTCCTCTGACGCAAGTTTGTGATGGTGAAGAAAATTGCTTTGACGGTTCCGATGAAAGATATTGTAATCATCCTTCAGGAATGTAGGTAATGGATTTTAGCTATAGAAAACTACATCTTATTATAAAGGTCATTTTCTTCATTAAACAAAAACCTTGAAGCAAATGGTTCGGAAAAACCAGTGACACCTTCAGAGCCGGAAGTAGATGTATCGATGGCTGAGCCTTTAGTAAAAACAGTCGTAGCATCTTTCCCAATGTTCAAATCACCAGAGCTCAAAAGTCGAGAGGAAACTTATGAAGAAGGTGATCAAGATGAAATGCCAGCCTCGCCTCTATTACCCATTGCAAAATTTACTCCTACAAAACGAACAACTACTCGGCAAACCACTTTACCTCCCACAACTGTTACAATACCAAAAAGATCTAGTGTAGCGACTACAAAGGTATATTTTAAATTTTTTCAAGAATTACGCAATCTAAATTTGATCCCAGAGAGGAAGGGGTGGGGATAAAATCTCGAAAGCGAGGCCAAGCTGGAGCTCGGTTTCCAGCTTATAATACTTGAAAGACCCATAAGACTTTTGCTTTCCAATACATAAACTTTTCTTCACATTATTTTTGTTTTTCATAATTTAGAAACATACTACTCGACGACCGAGCTATACAAAAATGACGTATGCAACAAAATCAACTTTCCGTCCAGTATCAATCGAATTCAAATCGACTGAATCTGTCACTTCACACAAATCAACGGAAAAAACACCGAGACCGCCAAAACACCCAAATAGGAATGGAAAACACAATAGTGTTGTTATCACTACGGTTCGACCACCACCAAATCACGTAAAGATACGAACTACAACTATGAAAGAACCAGGAATGATACCTGAGTATCAAGGACATTCTGGAACAAAAAAATTCTCCGGTCCGGGTAGAATATATCAAGTTACAAATCCACCACTCAAACCATTGAGAACAACAATGACATCGAAGAGTATCGAAATTCCCGAGCATGCTTCAGATCCTTTGGAAGAGGAGATCTTAAGAAAGTTGAGTGCTAGGTTGGGGAATAACAGCAAATATTCAGCAAAGTAAGGAATTTGATAGAACCAGAAATATGGTGTGTCATATTGAGTAACAGAAAATATTTTTTGTATTTCATCACAGTGAAGTAGTCAGACCCCCAGAACGGGAGGATGAGAGGTACTGTAGATGATTTTTGAAAATTTTTTGGTAAAATTATTTTTCAGAAAAAAATCAAAAACTACAAAAATATACTTTTTAAATCGAAGCTCTGGATTTATTACAACGAAAACTTGGACATGGGTCATGACGGTAAATTCTATCCCTGAATCAATAAAATCTGTATATTGAGAAGAAAATAATTCAAAAGGAAAAAATAAATACAGCATTTTGTATAACTCGACGAGATGAAAAAATTAACACAAAAATTATCCAATTTGAAGATTGATTTGGGTTATTGAAACGAAAACATTTGAAATTTTCGTTTCAATAACCCAAAATAATTTTAAACTTATATAATTTTTGTGTCATTTTATTTGTCTTGTCGAGTTATAAAAAATGCTATATTTATTTTTTCCTTTTGAACCATTTTCTTCTCAATATACAGATTTTATTGATTCAAGAAAAGAATTTACCGTCACGACCCAAGTTTTCGTTGTAATAAATAAAACTCAAAAACCGCCAATTTCGAACGCAATTATCTCAAAAACCACAACGATTCAGAATTTACTGTAAAAACAAAAAATGCTCCATTTTTCATGAACTTTCTGAATATGAACAAAAATAGGCAACTTGTTTCCGACTGGACTTGTCCTTTAAGGTCTTATCAAGCCATATTTAAAATTTACAAACATCTTTTTTATTATTATCAAATCCTCTAAAACTAATTTACACAAATTTCAGAGACCTTTTAAAAAGAATTGAAAGCATATTATCAGATGAAGCTCATGTACAATCAAGAAGAGAAAGTTCAGAAAAATCTTTTGCAAATTCTTTTATTGATCAAGTAACAGAAAACAATATGTAAGCTGTACATTTTGCATAAGGTTACAAAATCATGTTTAGACTTCATGTAACTGGAATGCCTTCAAGAAAATGGAGGCCATCTCTTTCACACAACCCTAATCACAAAACCACGCCATTACCACCTCCTGGAGAATTAGTACATGTACAATTCAGGCAATCAGGTATGAGCATTTTGAATTTTATTGCTAAAATAGTTGTTAGATGCACTTCGTGAGTCTTCAGCCTATGCTCAAGCAGTTCAAATTGCACAGCAACTAAAACCATCTAGGCATAGGTACCCAGTGAAAACAACGCCTACAACAACAACGGTTACTACAACGGTTACATCATCTCCATCGAGTGTTACCAAACGGGAAAGCCTATTGGAACATGATGAAGCGTATTTCACTTATGATGATGAAGAGCGTGTAACGAAGCCAAGAGATTTAATTTAAAAAGAAATAATAATTTTGACTTCAGTAGGAAATATTTTTAATAAAAAGTTGTCTCAAAGAAGTTTTCAAAAAAAGTTGGACATAGCATAGTGACACAATTTACATTTTATATCTGCTACTGGGATTGAAATTAGAAATACTAACAAGGAAACTATGGCTTCCTACTGCACTATGCTTTTCCATCTTTTCTTTTGATAATAAGTAGTACCGGAGGCCGAGCGCTAACGTGCTCGCAGTTTCTCGATAATGACTCCGATCGGCACTCCTGAGCGTTTTACTCTAGAGTAAAATAATAAAGGGGCAAAAAAGTGAAAAATTTTTTGTCTCCGATTTCAATGATTTTGGTGTCAATCGTCCTCTCTCATCGTCCCCTACAATTTTGGCTTTAGCGTCCGCAGTTTAAACCACTCGTTCCCGAGATCGTCTCAACACACAAACATTACACGTTTATAGTAGTAGGATATTTTTAATATACAAATTAATGCTATATCATTTGTGCTACATAAACTATGTAATTTTAGACTTTGTCTTATGAAAATATTTGTCTACTTTATTTTATGCATTCCCGTATGTTTTTATACAGATATAATAAAAGATGTAAAAATACAAGGTGACCCAAAAGTTCTTGCGCTATATAAAAAATGACATGTATCTCTGCCCAAATATAAATTTATTTTAAAGAACAGATCCCAATTAATAACTTTTTCTCTAACAAGTTTTCAAGATTCTTTCCATCAGATTCGCTACAGGCCTGGAGATGCTTCGGAAAGGATCTTGTGGTCACCCTGTATACTTGTATATTATAATAAAGAATAAAAAATCTAATTTTTCAACATTCTTTTAGAAGTGGGCCCGGAAATTTTGGAGCTCCTATGGCCCTCCATATTACTTATTTTCAAAAAGTTCTCCAAATCGACTGATTTTTTCACTTGAAGTTTTTTTGACACAGGGAACTCGAATTTTTTATTTTGACCACAGGAAATGGTTGAATAGAACTCAGAGACAAAAGAGCAATATTTCCAAAAAGTTCTTTTTCGAATGCGCTCGGAGAGGGGAAAAGTGTGTGTAAATCGCTCTGGGGGAAAATTTAGAGTAAAAGTAATTTAACGCCAACCTCCGCGAGGGCGGCGTACCTTTTGGTTTCTGTTAGCGCGTTGGCATAGGCCAAAAATCGATGTCTTCAGCTCAAAATTTTTACAAAAAAGTTTTCGATTTTAATTTAGCCTCCGTAATACTTGTCTTGAAGGGGGCTTTCCAAAAATATATCACTCAAGGCGTTACGGCTCAATCCTGTGAAGGAAATTTCAATAATATATATTTCAATAATATCGTCATTTTCAGCTTAAAAATAGTAATTTTTGTGGTAATTTGGTATTAGTGATGCGTCGAAACC
>JAQGCP010000588.1:0-15852 GCA_034699885.1 Acrobeloides thornei | reverse complement strand
GCGATTAAATTGGCTGCATTGCAATGTTATATCGAATATGGTCCATTCCAGGATGGGGTTCAGAGGTCATTGAAGTAAGGATTTCAAGTAGTGTTAGATCCCGTGGCATAGGTCACCAGTAGGGGGGGGGGAGGGTACATGCATACATGAACAAGGAGGGGGGACAAGTTACCTTAACCACTCGGCCATGGGTTGGAAAACTCATGACTTATAAAAATCTCTTATTTTAGCGTGAAAGAACTCCTCCCCAAAGAATATGCGAAAGCCAAAGAGCACGAGAAAAACATCGTAGCCGATTACAAAGAACTCATCTATGAAGACTCTGCAGCGCCGAAGAAAAAGTACTGCCAAATCTGCCAATCTTTACCCACGTATGGAGTCACCTTCTTCTTAGTAAAAGAAAAAGTCACCGGCAAAAACCGACTTGTCCCCAGACTATTGGGCGTGAATAAAGAAAGCGTATTGCGAGTTGATGAGAAGACCAAAGAAATTTTGAAAGAATGGCCACTCGAGCAAGTCCGTCGTTGGGCAGCTTCACCAAAAACATTCACTTTGGATTTTGGTGACTACCAAGATGGATACTACTCGGTCCAGACTCAAGATGGTGAAAAAATTGCTCAACTTATAGCCGGATATATCGATATTATATTGAAGAAAAAACGTGTTGTGGATCACTTGGGTATAGAGGGTGATGAGGGCTCGACCATGTTGGAAGATGTGGTCGCCCCGGCGAAAGCCACCCTCATCGCACATGGTGAACTGGGAAAGGGCTATGCAGAAGATGGTCGTATTGCATTGCCTGGTGTGCTTCGAACAGCTGCAGGGACGCCTGGAGCCGGGCCATATAATGGTATGTTTTTTGATGAGATAATTTGAGGGCTAAAAGATTTTAAAAATTTCGAAAACTTTAGTTTTGAAAATGATGATGTGGGTTTGTTGAAAAGTAAGATCTAGCCAACGCTTAGAGTGGTGTTTTTGAAGTATAGCTATCCCACTACACAAAAATGGATTTTGATAGAAAAGCAGAATTTTTGAAAAATATCATCAAATTCGTGTTCTCCATGTTAAAAAAGCTCGTAAAAAATTGAAA
Source organism: Acrobeloides thornei (assembly GCA_034699885.1). Lineage (NCBI taxonomy): Eukaryota > Metazoa > Nematoda > Chromadorea > Rhabditida > Cephalobidae > Acrobeloides > Acrobeloides thornei. The sequence continues at coordinate 14,762 of JAQGCP010000588.1, read as the reverse complement.
AATTCATCAAAAATTAAAAAGTTTGTCAAAAATTAAAAAATTGATCATTTTTACGCTATTTCCCCATCCATCGCCTTTTGCTTATGTTTTTGGGAAAAAATTTTATTTAAAAAAAAAATTTTATTTTTAGGTGCTCAATATGGAGCTGTTAGCGGCATGATCATAGCTCAAGAACTACCTAAAGTAAGCAACCTTAGACATAACTCAGATCGTCCGATCTGGCAAGTTAAGCAACATTGGGCCCGCAGGTTCATTTTCACAAGAGCAAAACTGTTACGTTTTCAAAAAATTTTTGAAAAGGTAACAGTTTTATCCTCATGGAAATCGAGCCTGTTGCTTAACTTGCCAGATAGGATGGTCAGCTTCACCATGTACCCGATATATAAAGCTAATATGAAAAAAGTAATAATTTTTATTTTAGGGCGAACGAGTCCGCTATGTCGAATCCCAAGAACGCTCTCAACGAGCTCTTATCGGCACTATTGAAGCCACCATCCGCGCCGTCGAAGAAGCCGAAGTAGAAATCGAAAAACCACCCGAAATTCAACTACCCAAATTCGATGACGCTGCTTCTCGAAAATGGCGAGAAACCCGGGTCGAAGTCGAAAAAGAAGCCGTTGGTGATCGTCTCGCTCTTATGGGCGCTGCTACCGCAGAAGTCGTTCAGCTAACAGCCATCCCAGAAGAAGCGGATCATCGTGTTGGTACGGCTATCGCCACCATTGGATCGAATCTCCCAGAAATGGGTCGTGGAGTAAGAGAACTAGCCGCGTTGATGCATGATGAACACCGTGCTGGAGATTTGATCGATGCTGCAAGAAAATTGTGTGGTGCCTTCGGAAACTTCTTGGAAAAAGTCCATCCAGAAAGCCGAGAAAAGAGGACCAATGTTCTCTCCGCAGCTTCTCGAGTTGGTGAACTTTCACACGAAGTCATCAACACGATGGAAGAGCAAACGATTGAAGACAGGGTGTTCCATGACCAACTTATTCAGAGAGCCAAAAATGTGGCCACTAGTACAGCTCAACTAGTGTTGAAAGCAAAGACAATTTCGGCCGACTGTGAACAACCGGCATTGCAAGAAAAAGTTATTCAAAGTGCTACACAGTGTGCGTTCGCAACGAGTCAACTTGTGGCCTGTGCTAGGATTGTTGCACCAACAATTGAGACGAAATCTTGTCAAGAACAGTTAACAAGTAAGGAAAAATAAGGGGGCTAAAAAGACCGAAATGCGACACACATATTCAGTGTTTGAATCTGTTGTGTTGTATAACAGAATATTCTGTTGTACAACACAACATTTTTTCTGTTGTGAAAAGCTTGGGCTTAGGCCTAAGCTTAAGCCTAAGCCTAGGCTTAGGCTTAGGCTTAGGCTTAGGCTTAGGCTTGGGCTTAGGCTTAAGCTTAGACCTAAGCCTAGGCTTAGCCTTAAATTTAGGCCTAAGCTTAAGCCTAAGCCTAGGCTTAGGCTTAGGCTTAGGCTTAGGCTTAAGCTTAGGCCTAAGCCTAGGCTTAGCCTTAAATTTAGGCCTAAGCTTAAGCCTAGGCTTAGGCTTAAGCTTCGCCTTAGCTTAAGCCTTTTTTAATTATCTGACCCTACCGAAGGATTTCCACTCTTTATACTACGAAAAATTAATTTAGGCGCCGCCAAACAAGTTTCTCGAGCCGTCGAAGAGCTTCTTGTCGACGCCAATGGTGCTTGTCAACGGTCCATTTCTGGCCGTGGAGAACAATCCTACACGGATATCCATGAAGCTGCTCGCCAAGTCACTTCTGCTCTTGATGATCTTCTTGATCACGTCAAGTTGTCACCCAAATCCTTGCGACAAGTCACCGAAGAGAATTACAACTATGAAGAAATTATGCGCTCTTCAAATCGCCTTCTCACTCACCAGGGCCCTCCACAAGACCTAGTGAGGCAAAGTGACTCAGTCATCCGACAATCTCGAATCCTTGTCGAAAGGATGGAGCAAGAAGCGGAAGTTGCGCCCGAACAGCGTGATAAGCTTCTATCAGCAGCTAGAACGGTGGCACAAGCGACGAGTGATATGATTGATGCGACGAAAGAGTGTCAAAGCAGGCCGCAATCGGTGGAAACGCAAATGGCGTTGAAAAGTGCGACAGAAAAACTTGTCCATGTAAGCAATTTTGAAAATATACAGGGCGAGGTCAAAATGCAAAAATCATCAAAAATATAAAAATTCAGGAAAATCGAAAAAAGTATTAAAACTCGAAAAGTTGTTCAAAATTTTTTTACTAAAAATGACCCATATAGGGGTAATTTTATGCGACGAATCGATTGCGCACATTCCCGAAGCATGAAAACGCTTCCTTAAGCCTTATTCAGGGAATGGAGTTGGTGTATTGACGCGAAAATTGAAAATTTTCTTTTTCACGTCAATACACCAACCCCATTTTCTGAATCAGGGTCAAGATAATTTTTTGATTAAAAAAGATAAAAAAGTCGTCAAGGAGGAGTTATAAAGATTCCCTATAAAAATTGGTCGTAGAATTTTTTTCTAACAGGTTTGCCCAAAAAATTTTTCTGACAACTCTCTAAAGCAACTTTTTCTTTGCAACCTAACCGACCAAGCGACCATGTTTTGGCTAATCCAACGAAAGATTTCCACATTATCTAGCTGAAACTACCGGTTTTCCCAGCTAGCTACATTGATAGGTAGCGTACAAATTTGTTGAACAAATATTTGATTTTGCTCTCTGCGCGAATGACCAGCGGAAGGAACTTTCGAGAGCTTTGACCCAGTTTGAGTGCTTGTTCTTATTTCTGTGTGTAATTAAATTAATTGGCTATGCTCCAGGAAATTAATGGGAATTCGTTGAGGAGGATTAGAAAGGTTAATTTCTTTTTTAGGCGAAAAAATTTTTTGGGCAAATTTTTTTCGAGAATTAAAATTTTTTGGGAGAGAGTGGGGGAGTAATGGGCAAAATTTGAATTTTCAAAAACGTCTTAATTTTAGTATTCAGGGGTTTTCGACATGGAGAACTCGAATCTGGAAGATTTTTTGATTTCAAAAATTGAAATTTTGTCAAAATTGAAAAATTTAGGTAACATCGGAAGCAACAAGTGAGCGCCAAGCACGACAAATAATGCAAAGCCTCGAAACCAAGGCGAAAGAAGCCTCTGCCTCAGCTACTCAGACCATCGCTGCAGCCAATGCTGTTCAACCTTATCTACGAGACCGCGAGGCCCCCATGACCCGAACCGTCACCGAGACCCTTATCATCGAATGTACCGAAACCGCGGAGCGAGTACCCCCAGTCATCGGATCCATCAAAGAAAGCCAAGCTGCACAATCAGCCTCTGACAAATTCCGTGCCCAATCCAGCTTGATCCGTGACACCTCCCAACTGATTACGCCCGCAACCAGACTGGTCGAAGCCGCAAGAAGAACCACCCCGATCGTCACCGATCAAAATATGGCACAACGTTTGCATGCAACCAGTCAAGAACTGTCCACAAAAGTTGCTGAGCTAAGGGTGGCGCTCAGCAACGCCCAGCAGTTAAATTTTGACCTGCAGCTCGAGCATTCCGAAGACCTCATTCGTGAACTCGACCGGGAGCTACAGGAAATAGGACGAAGTGCTCGCAGTGGACAATTACATCCACTGCCCGGTGAGACTACAGAACGTGCTTCATCAAATCTAATCAACGCCGCACGACAAGTGAGCTCAAGTTTGGCTCAGCTCATCTCCGCCGCGAATGCCGATGACCGTCAACATATTGGCGCCTCGGCGGTGGAATCCGCTCAATCGCTACGAACTTTCACCAAAAGCATACATGAAGTGTGTGCCACGAGAAAAGATGCGCCGATCGAAAATTTGATCGTGAATGCAAGATCGGTTGTGCACGACTCGGGTCGTGTCTTCGATCGTGTACGAGAAAGAGCAGCACCACAAATTCTCGACGAAGTAGGAAGAACGGTTGCCACCAGCCTCAGGCAAACGCTATCCTGCCTCCCAGATAATGTTGTCATCGAACGTGCCATCGAACAAATCCGAGGCGCTGGAGCCGGCGTAACAACACATGAACCAATCGACCTCCGTATCGCCGCCACAAAACTCATCGAAGCTGGATCTGACCTTGTGGTGAAGGTCCGTGCTCCCGAGCAAGCTGGTGCCGTGAATGTTTTCGTCAAATCTTATACGGATTTCCATACCGCTGTCTCTCAGCTCATCCAATCCGAGCCGAACGAACAACAACGTATGGCAGTGGCACAAAGTCTCGACATATCCAGAGATGAGGCGACGAATGTGCTAGTTCGCTTCAGATCCGCAGCAGCGGAGCCAACCAGCGTGGGACAAACGCAAGCGCTAACACAATCAACCAGGGCTCTGGCTGATGTGGTGAATGTGATTGTGGACAGGGTTAGTCGAGAATCGCCGTGGGCAAGAGAGTGTGACAACGCTTTGAGGCAAATCGAATCGTATAGGCACATCTTGGACCAAGCGTTGTTGCCAGTCAACCAAAATGGCTTCTATGAATCGCTTGAATCGGTTACTGAACAAGCTAAACTTCTTGGAGAAGGTAAAAAATAATGTTATATGGGGCCATCCAGATATTACTTTAGGCTTGGGCTTAGGCTTAGGCTTAGGCTTGGGCTTAGGCTTAGGCTTTAGGTTTGGGCTTAGGCTTAGGTTTAGACTTGGGCTTAGGCTTGGGCTTGGGCTTGGGCTTAGGTTTGGTCTTAGTTTTGAGTTTAGGCTTAGGCTTAGACTTATGCTTAGGCTTGGGCTTAGGCTTGAGCTTAGTCTTGAGTTTAGGCTTAGGCTTAGGCTTGGGCTTAGGCTTAGGCTTAGGCTTAGGCTTGGGCTTGGGCTTAGTCTTGAGCTTAGGCTTAGGTTTGGGCTTGGGCTTATGCTTAGGCTTGGGCTTAGGCTTGGGCTTAGGCTTAGGCTTAGGCTTAGACTTGGGCTTAGGCTTAGGCTTAGGCTTAGGCTTAGGCTTAGACTTGGGCTTAGGCTTGGGCTTAGGGGCCATCCAGATATTACGTTATCAATATACAAAAAATAAATTTAGGTATGACTGGAATCGCAAGACATGCAAGATCCGAAGACACTCGCTCTCTTTGTGATTCAGTCCGCGTTGCAGCCGATGCTGTCTGTGGGCTAGCCGAAGGTGCTGCCCAATCCGCTTATCTAATCGGTGCTGGAGAGACACGCAGCCAACCAGGCAAGGCTCCAATCGTCGATACCATCAAAGCCGATCGCTCGATCAAAGTCATCAAACAACTTTCCGAGCGTATCCAACATGGCACCTATACCCATGGCCAGCTTTTGGACGATGCCAACGAAATTGCACGACACACTTCGAACTTGGTGAGTACCTGCCGTGAGGCATCACAAAAAGCCACCGACATTCCAAATGTTGCCAATGTGCGGAAGCAATTCGTGAATTGTGGTAGTGAAGTGGCAAGATCGACAGCTTCATTGATCAATGCCGTGAAGCAGATCGACCAGGCTTTCACGGAGAAGAACAAAATCGAGTGTACGCAACGAGCTCAAGAGCTGTATTCCGCGGCGGAGCATCTCGAAGCGTTTATTGACAACCCAGATTTTGGTCCAGTCCCAGCGAAAATTTCACCTGCTGGCTTGCAGGCCCAACAACCTGTGCTACAATCTGGACGACAGATGTTGGATGCCAGTTGCGAGATGATCCGAACAGCAAAAGCCCTGGCCGTGAGTCCGAAAGATGCACCGACATGGCAACGTTTGGCTGATAATTCCAGAGTTGTTAGTGAATCGATCAAACGACTCGTCTCGGCGATCCGAGATGAAGCCCCAGGGCAAGCCGATCTTGACGCTGCCATCCACCGTCTGAATCAGATGAACCAGCAAATCGCCGAGATGCAACTTGCTGCTATGCAACAACAACTTCCACGATCTACCATCACTGAAGAACGTGTCCATCAACAAATTTTACATGCTTCACAATCTTTGGTGGATCGAATTGAGCCACTTCGGAACGCGGCGATCAGCCATGCCGAAGAAATTGGCCACACTGTGCGAGAACACATGCTAGCGATGGAACCCCTCGTTCAATCGGCCATCCAAGCTGCATCGTTGACTTATGAATCCCATGCTCAAGCGGCTTTGTTCGATCAAGCCAAGACAGTGGTCGAGGCAGAGACCCAGATGATGTTTGCCACAAAAGATTCTGGTGGAAATCCAAAAGCTAGGGAGTTGCATACTATTGTGGAAGAATCTGCGGTGCAGCTAAGAGAAGCTGTCACGGACTTGCAGAGAACGGTGAAAATGTTGGAGTCGGAAGCTGGGGTGATTCATAGCATGGTCGATACCATTTCAAGGTAATAGAAAAAATTTTCAAAAAACCTGAATCAGGGAAAAATTCCGATACAAATTTTCAAATACGCAACAAATTTTTGATTTTTGCATAAAAATCAATTTTTTTCTCCAACCTACTGAGACACCCTGTATAAATTTTTACATACGATTTTTTCCGAGTGAACTAGTCCTTTAAACCAAAAATTTTAGATCCATCGCCATGGCCGATCAGACCCAACAAGCTCGCGCCGGTGATTCCTTTGCCGATGCACAGACACGTATGGTCAATGCCCTCGAGGAAATTAGCCGAATTGCCAAAGACATGCCACTAACTGACGCCAAAGATCTGGGTCGGTTGTCACTAGCCCTGTCGACCGCCTATCAACAAGTCGCCAATGATTCGGCCATTGCTGTCAATTTGCTTACTTCGCCAACAATCAGCCAAAAGTTGAGAGTGGCGGTGCAAAGATTGGGAACCGCTTGTATTGACTTGGTGAAAGCTGCCGGCCAGAGGAGGGCACACCCTGAAGATGAAGTAAGTATTGAAATTTTGAGTTTGCCCAAAAAAATAACATCAAATTCGTGTTTCTTAAACTCAAAAAGCTCTAAACGACACCCATCATGTTTATATTATCTCAAACTTTTAAAAATTCAAATTTTCGTGTCAATACACAGGTTTTGCCTGATTTTCAATTTATGTGAATTTTATAGTCATGATGGTACTCGTTTAGAGCTTTTCGATGGTGCGGAACACGAATCTGACACTATTTTTGAAAAGTTTGGTCACCCTACCAAATTTCAATGGGGTGTAAGATCAAAAATTTTTTAACACTAACAATGTAAGCACTAAAAATAGCCCCATTGATAGTAACAAATTTTTTTTGTTTCCGACTTTTCTAATTTTATAGGTCATAAATTTCTTTAACTTTATTGGATACACATTATTTTGAGACGGACACTACAGGCGGTCTCGTTCTTGATGTATCGATCCGAAAATTCCTTTTTCCCTATTCTTTTCATCCGGCTTCTCGAGAATAATTGACCAGTGGGCGTCTTCCGAAAAAATAACTTGGAAAATTAATTTCACTTAAGGCTGTTCCAGATGTGGTCGTAAAAATACGATTATCATTTTTCAATTTTAGCTAGGCTTATGCTTAAGGTTAGACTTGGGCTTAGGCTTAGGCTTAGGCTTAGACTTAGGCTTAGACCTAGACTTAAGCCTAGGCTTAGGCTTAGACTTAGGCTTAGGCTTAGACTTAGGCTTAGACTTAGGCTTAGACCTAGACTTAAGCCTAGGCTTAGGCTTAGACTTAGGCTTAGGCTTAGGCTTAGACTTAGGCTTAGACTTAGGCTTAGACTTAGGCTTAGACTTAGGCTTAGACTTAAGCTTAGGCTTAGACTTAGGCCTAGGCTTAAGCCTAATGAGATTCTCTGTCCATTTTTAAAAATTACCAATTTATAATTTCCTTCAAATATCAAAAATATTCATTTTTATCAATTATAATTTTCAAATTTTAGCGCATCCGTCAAGAACTCTCCCAACACTCGGCTATTGTTGTCGAACGTGTCCGAGAAGTCCTTGCTGCTCTCCAAGAAGGCTCCCGCGGCACCCAAGCCTGCATTAACGCCGCTAACACCGTTTCCGGCATCATTGGAGATCTTGACACAACCATCATGTTCGCTACCTCCGGCTCTCTAAACCCGGCTCGCGGTGCACCCGACTTTGGCAACCACCGTGAAACCATCTTAAAAACCGCCAAAGCTCTTGTCGAAGACACCAAGGCTCTTGTCGCCGGTGCTGCTAGTAACCAAGAACAATTGGCAGTTGCCGCGCAAAATGCCGTTCGAACCATCGTACAACTTTCTGATGCGGTTAAAAATGGTGCTGCTTCGTTGTCTGGCGATAGTGCAGAGTCGCAAGTATTGGTCATCCATGCAGTTAGAGATGTTGCGGCAGCTTTGTCGAACCTGATTCAGGCAACAAAGAATGCATCGGGTAGACATCCACAAGATCCAGCCATGAATAATTTGAAAGAGGCGGCTAAAGTGATGGTGACGAATGTTAGTGGTTTATTGAAGACGGTGAAGACTGTAGAGGATACTAGTCAACGAGGAGCACAAGCTCTTGAGGCTGCAATTAATGCAATTGAGTTGGCTGTCAGGGTAAGGATAATTGAATTTAAAAGGTTAGGCTTAGGCTTGAGCTTGGGCTTAGGCTTAGGTTTAGGCTCAGGCTTAGACTTAGGCTTAGGCTTAGACTTAGACCTAGGCTTAGGCTTATACTTAGGCTTAGACTTACGCTTAGGCTTATACTTAAGCTTAGGCTAAGGCTTAGACTTAGACTTAGGCTTAGACCTAGGCTTAGGCTTATACTTAGGCTTAGTCCTAGGCTTAGGCTTAGGCTTAGCAACCATAAACTTATATTTTTTAATTTTAGCAATACGATAACAACGAAGCTCCCGGCCGTGGCACTGCCACCCCAGAAGAAGTCATCCGAGCTACCCGCTCTGTCACCCAAGCCACTGCGAAAGCCGCTGGAGCTGCCGGAACATTACAACAAGAGCAAATAATCGCCGCGTCGAACATGGCTCGTCAATCCGTTTCCGACCTCTTAACCACCACCCGCGCCGTTGCCTTCAGCGCCGAAAATGCGGATTTGAAATACAAGACTTTGAACGCCGGTCGAGATGTGGCACTTCAAGTGAAGCATCTATTGTCAACCCTTTATATCTTGTCATCAAGACCGGATGATAAGCAGGCGAAGAATGCGTTATTGTACGCGTCGAGAGAAGTTGCAAAAGCGGTTGGTGAATTAGCAAACTGCTCGGAGCTTCTTAAAGGTGATACTTGGACACATCAGGAAGATGCTACTGCTATTGCAGAAAATGAGCTACTAGGTGCAGCCAATTCGATCGAAGCAGCTGCAGTGAAGTTGGCTCAGCTTCGACCCAGACAAGTTCATGTTAGCCCTGTAAGTGTTAGAGGATTTCTAAAAGTTTTGATTCCATCAAAAATGGATTTAGGTTAGACTAAGGCTAAGGCTTAGGCTAAGGCTTAAGTTTAGGCTTAGGCTTAAGTTTAGGCTAAGGCTTAGCCTTTATCCTACCCCTACGATTTTTAAAAATTTTTTGGCCCTTAGGAGGGGGAGGTACAGTACCCCATGCACCCCTCCCTCACTACAACCCTGTCTCTATACTATGACTATATCCAACTACTAATCTATCTACTATATTTTCTTTACTACTTATTTCGACGACAATTCCGCACCCGGTTCTGATATGTCTGGTATTCTTGGGTTGTGCTTTTTATGCGATCAACCATTATGCTGGACATATCCGATCTTAGTGACGGAAGGCATGTTACTTCTATTATTTCTACTTTAACTATTATAGTTTGAAAGTATTGGGGTTCGAACTTCAAATTTTCGTTTCAATACACAATCTTTCCCTGATTTTCAATTGATACGAATTTTATAGACATGATGGTACTCGTTTAAATACTTTTGATATCGACGAACGCAAATTTGATTCGAATTTTTCAAAATTCGGCAAAATTTAAAATTTCTGCAAAATTGAAAAAGACCCAGTGCCTCTATTACTGAACTCTCTTCAAAACACCCTATTCAAAAATTTTTAGAATGTTGACGAAAACCTTCCATTCGACGAACAAATCCTCTCCGCCGCCAAATCCATTGCCAACGCCGTGCAAACCCTAGTCAAAGCCGCATGCTCAGCCCAACGAGAACTTGTCTTACAAGGCCGCCTTGACCCCAAACCCGTCCTCCACACCGAAGACTACCAATGGTCCGAAGGCCTCATCTCAGCTGCTCGTATGGTAGCCGCTGCCGTGCACCAACTTTGTGAGGCTGCGAATGGCCTTGTTCAAGGTCATAGTGCAGAGGAAAAGCTTATCTCGGCTGCAAAACAAGTATGTATAAACATGCAAATTTTGGAAAATTTAAAAAAAATTTTAGGTGGCTTCCTCAACAGCCCATCTCTTAGTGGCGTGCAGGGTTAAATCAGATATCGATAGCAGAGCTATGCAACGCCTACAAAGTGCCGGACATGCAGTGAAAACGGCCACCGAACATTTGGTTATTGCTGCAAGACAAGCGATACCAGAGGATGAAAGAACTTTGGTGATTTCGCAACGAATGGTTACTGGAATTGCACAGGTAGGAAAAATTTTCTCAAAAACTTCTAGGGCATTTCCTGCCAGGGGAAAAGCTCATCATCCGTGGTGAAGTGGTAAGCTTCTTATACACCATGGGTGATGAGCATTTGTCATAAAACGTTAGGAAAATAGATTAACAAAATTTAAAAAAATTGTTTAGGTAATGGATGCCCAAGAAGCAGTTATTCGTAAAGAAAAAGAGCTAGTTGAAGCTCGTAATCGTCTTGCTCAAATTCATAAGTCCCGCTATGATGGACGAAGCAGTGCCTCACCAGATTTATAAAAAATCTATTTTTACAAATTTTTAAAAATTTTTAAAAAATGGCATTTTCAGAAAATTGCTCAAAATCTCTTCTTTTTTTGTTCAAAAATGCCATTTTCCAATTTTTTTTACCTTTTTTTCCCATTTTTGATTAATTTTTGAAATTTTAAGCAGCTTTTTCAAGTGCCTTAAACAATTTTTTTATTGTTTTTTTTAAATATCATATCTTTCTTGTTATGCGATTCAAAAAATTATAGATTGTTGAGCAAAAATTTTCCGTCCATTTTGTCTTTTTTTTAGCATTTTACGGCTTAAAATTACGGACAAAAAGTGATCAAACTCGTGTGCTGCTCTATCTATATAACACATATCCATCATACAGCCATCTGCGAAAAGTGCTATTATTATTTTAAGAAAAATTTTTATTTTTTGGTGTTGCAAAAAAAGTTGGAGACAAAATTTAAAAAAACTCTTTTGGAGTTTGACATCGAGTCAGCTTCAAAAAATGATCAGAGAATAAAAAAGTCAAAAAATTCTTTCTTTTTTCATATCAAATTTGGCATATTTTGTGGTAAATTAACCTTTTTTGCAACACTTGTTTATCAAAAAATTTTTGAAACTGCCTATCTTGAACAAAATATATATCGCTTTTAGCCTTGACTTTGTCCATCCATAGCCTTGCATTTTAAATCAAAATTTGAAAAATCGATTGTTTCTGTCCTTTTTTCAATTTTGCATTTAGAGATACGTTCTTTTTAATTATTTGTAACATAAAGTTATTTTTTAATCAATCAACAATTTATCAACAAAATTATCAACAAAGATTTATCAATAAAAAATTTTTACGTCCATCCATAACATTTTTTCATTCGATATCCCATCAGAAAATATGATTAATCAAGCTATACTATGTGAAATTACAAATGAGATGTCCTTCGTTTAACCCGGTAATGCGCACACTATCATCCAGATAGTTTTTTGTTGAAAAAAATATATTTAGAATAAGGACACCATGAATAAGCATATTATAAAATTTTTATTTTGGTTGGATGTTATTTCTAATGTATCCTATATAATGCAGTGCACATAACAGAGCATAATACAGGGTGCATCACAATTATGGAAGCCATACATGCACAAGGGGAGGGAGACTCCTAAGCCATGTATCGCGCATCGACCTGAAATTTAAAACTTCATAGCGCATCAGGCCGATGAAGTCCACTTGATGCGCTATGAATATTTACATATGCTCTATGCCATTCTGATGCGTTATGAACCTTTTTAACATGCTTCATTCCGCTTGTTTTGCTTTATAATTTGGCTTAAAAGGGGCGTATGAATCCTGTCCGTATCGGATCAAAAAAATTTCTTGATTTTTTCGAACAAAACTCACCCTTTAATGTCAACACATGCTCAGCGTTATGATGCGTGTTATGACGCACGTCATGATATGTGTCATGATACGTGTTATGACGCGCGTTATGATGCAATGTCATAACGCACATCATGACACGCATCATGACACAATCGTGATACATGTCGTGACACGCATCATGACACGTACCATGACGTGTGTCATGACATCACAACGCAGCGTTATGATGCGTGTCATGACATGTATCATGACGTGCGTCATGATATGCGTCATGACATCATGACGCAGCGTTATGACGTGTGTCATGACGCACGTCATGGTACGTGTCATGACGCGCGTTATGATGCGGATTCAGAATCATAGCGCATCGAAGCAACCACTCCTAAGACCTTGTGCACGTATGATGGAAGCAACCAAAAATTTTTATTTAAAGCAATAAAATCAACAAAAACCAACAGAATATTAATAAAAACAATGAATCTATTCAATATACCCGCCTTCTGCGTCGATACATGCTTGCAATTTGTCAGGCCACGTGTCCACAACTCGAGCAACCATCTCATCCCATGCTTTCTTGATGGCTCGTTTCAAAGACGCTATCGACTTGTGAGGTTTTTCACACGCTTTGGACTCAATGTAGCCCCAGATCGAGTAGTCTAATGGGTTCAAATCCGGGCTGTATGGCGGCCATTCCTTGGCGGTGGTGAAGTCCGGATGAACAGTTGATGGCGCGATACTCGGCAATTTTTCGTTCTGTATCCCCAAATTCATGCATGCGCAATATTGTCCCGCGCAGTTCTGTATGCGATTTCATTTTTATATGCTAAAAATGCAAAATAACATCAAATTAATACGCATAATTATCAAAAAATGTAATAGAAAAGTTTGATTCCATAATTGTGATCACCCTGTAAATTGCAAGCCTATGTATTCTCGGGGCCTTGACTCCAAAAATTGAAAATTGATTTTATTAAAATTAATATATAGCCATGTTTCTGTGTCAATATCCAGACTTTTCAAAAAAATCTAGCCCTATTTCATAATGCTGATATTTGGCTATAGAAGTCGATTTTTGACGAAATTTTCGACATTCTTAGTGTTTTTCTAGGCGTTGAACACGATTCTGGCGTTATTTTTTGTCCTAAACCTCGAGAATGTAGTCAAAAATGGCTTACAAAGAACATTCCTTTTTTTATGAAGTGGTGAAAGAATGAGACGTCCATCAGCACTCCCATTTCCTTTGCTTATCCCTTCAAAATGATCATGGTTTTATAATACATACATAGAGTGTTAATCTTTTTCCTTTTATGCTTTATTATTTGAAAACAAAAGCTGCTTATCTTTTTTTTGACATTCCATAACAGCTTATTGTCAGTACAACGATTATCACGGCACACCTTTAAAAACTCTTTGTATCATGTAGAGAAGAAAAATTTTCTAGTCTGAAAACATCAAGTGCTTTAAGCCGGATTTGGTTTTAAATTTCTGAGCAGGATTTATTGGCACAAGATCGACGCAAATAAATTCCTAAATACTTCAGTTAAGTGAGAATCGTTGTACTGTTAATAAGCTGTCATGGAGTGTCAAAAAAAGATAAGCAGCTTTTGTTTTCAAATAATAAAGCGTAAAAAGCAAAAGATTAACACTCTATGTATGTATTATAAAACCATGATCATTTTGAAGGGATAAATGAAGAGGGTTTCTTTCTTCCTTGGAAGCTTTGATTCTTTGAAGAAGGTATCAGTATATAAAGTCGTCAAAATCATTATCGGATAGCTGCGAGCTTCATGTAGAGATCTTGAAGATTAAGGTCTTGAAGTTCTTCAATTGGATAATTCATTCATTTTAGTAGTTTCACTAAAAAGCAGGATAAAACTAAAAGCAAGAGAAAAAAAATAGATAAAAGGCAATGCGCGCGTTCGATTTTTGGCTCACAAAAACATCGCCGATCGATTCGCCAGGCCGAAAACTCCGATTACAAAAATTTCCGGCCATCAACTTGACATAAAAAAGCCCCTTTTTGAGAAAAGGTACCCACTTATTCTTGAAAAATTTTTTATCTTCAAAAAAAGAAAATTTTAAAATAGTGGATAAGGAAGCCGCCCGTCCGATCTGGCAAATTAAGCAACTTTGGGCCCGCAGGTTCGTTCCAACTAGGGCGAAAATTTCGATATACAAAAAAACGGTGTCTTAGGATTTCACCGACTTTTAGTTTGACCGACCAAGTCTTTTCACCGACTTGCATTTCACCGTCGTGTATTTCACCGACGTGCATTTCACCAACTTTTTTTCACCGACCACTCTTTTTACCGACTAGTAATTTGACCGATCATCATTTCACCGACTAAAAATTGTACCAACCAGATTTTTTACCGACTTTTCAAAAATTTATTTTACTAAAAAAATTTGCATTAATAAAAAAGCAATAAATTTATTTAAAACATGTAAGCTTAAAGGACAAGAGTGAGGGCATCATAGACTACCCTAGGTACAGAAATTACAATTTTATAGTAGTAGGATTTTCTTCTTATCCACAAATATACCCATAATCTTGCGTTTCGCTGTACAAAATTATGAAAATACCAACACATGAGAAAATGATCCAATAGTTCGAATGTTTTGGACCTGTTGTGCTTAGAGGTATGAAAG
>JAQGCP010000587.1:0-15853 GCA_034699885.1 Acrobeloides thornei | reverse complement strand
CTATATATAAATGATATAAAAATCATGAATTTTATTATAAACAATCCTTGTATTATGCAAATTCCATGTGCCAATTCGATTGTTGTAGATGTACCGAGAAGAATTTTCGACTACTGGGGTGCTGCTGTCGACCAGAAACGATTTCTCGATTTCATTTTTGATGAAAATGGGTATCCGAATCGAAAAGAATTTTATATTTGTGTGAAAAACTTGCATATTATTGGGAAGATATTTAAGGTATAGACTATTAAATAATTTTACAGGTTTAAAATCTTCACAGACCCTTAGTCAAGTGGTTAGTACATCAGACGCATGTACTAAAGGTGAAAATGGGGTTGGGATCAAGCCCTTTCTTTTCAGTGCGGGAATCTGGCGTCCTAACCACTTGATCACATATCAAAAATTGTAACGTGCCTAATAAACTTACTTTTTGATTTTAGAAATTTGGCCAGATTTCAAATCCAGTTAATGGTTTTAAAACTTTCCATATTACTTTGCACGACAGTATTATTACCAAAGATAGTATGAATAGAATAAGTCGAGATATTATAAGAAATGGTGGGCATTATAAGGATATACACTGGCTGCAAGAAGAAAATGTTTATGACGAAAATTTGTGGTGTGTATACGAAAAATTACGACGCGATGGGTGGAAATTAAAAGCTTATGTTAATTGTAATTACAAGACTTATTTTTCTTATTGGATGTTTAAGATTGAAAAAATAAAAAGTTTATGAAATTTAAAAAAAATTTTTGGTAAGCTTGCCACTGCACCATGATGATGAATATTTTACTGTCGGCCAGGGTAAAATATTCACCAACATGGTGCTGTGGCAAGATGGTGCTGTCTCAAAAACTACGCATTGCCTGGAAAAACTGATAAGTGCATGTTATAGGGCAACATCGGTTCTCTACTATCGAACAAAAAATTTCATCGAAAACGGCTTTTCCCTTCGAGAAAAAAAGGTTTGAAAAAACGTCAAAAAACATGATAATTTTGAAAATTTATTACAACGAAAACCTGAAGCCGGCGGATTTTGAAATTTACATAAAAATATTCTTCATATGCTATTCTCTAATACTGAAAAAAAACCGCATCGAAAACGGCCACTGCTAGCGAGATATATAGCTTAGAAAAAAGCGGCAAAGACTTATGTCCGGACCTAATATAGCCGCTTCTAGCGATTGAGTAGTGGTTGCCATTGCCAATAAAGTTATTGATTGATTCATCACTTCTTAATATTCGGATTTGGACCGGAAATTTCTGAGACGACCGATTGAAACACTTCGAGTAAGGAACGACTGTCTGTAGAGAAAGCATTGTTTATATATATATGGTAGCTGTGTGAGAATCATGCTTTCAAAGATCACCCACTTCATAAATCACACATGTACGTAAGCCTTTAAACTTGTCTCTTGCTGAAATAAAAGTAAATGATTTTGATGGGAAAATCCCTTTAGCCGATGTATTAACTTAGCTGCTAAATCGAACATTCTATAAAGTTCAATCATCGGCATCAAAAGAGGTAGTTCAATTAAAATTTTCATTCAATCAAATATAACTATTTCCCATAATGATACAAAAATTTGCATAAAAAAATTTAACTACATTCCTGTGTGAAAATATAAGTACAGGGTGGGCCAAAAAAGTGGATTTTTATGATTTTTGGGACCCGAAAATGCATTGTTCTAAAAGTGACACTCTAGGGATAATTTTATGTGGGGAATCGATTGCGCGCATTCGCGAACCTTGAAAACGCTTCCCTGACCATGATTCAGGAAAAAATTGGGTTTTTGAAGCGAAATTTGTCGTTTTTCGCACTTTCAAAAACCCAATTTTTTTCCTGAATCAGGCCCAGGAAAGTATTTTCAGGATTCGGGAATGCGCACAATCGATTCCCCACATAAAATTACCCTGAGAAAAATAAAATTTTCGGGCCCCAACAAATTGCAAAAATCCACTTTTTTTGGCCCACCCTGTATATATATACAAGTCCACTCGTTTTTTTTGAGTTTCCGGTTCTTAAAGTTGAAAAGACGAGTCAAGACCATTTTTTAATAGAAAGATTAGAGGCTAAAACGATATAGCAAAAACATCGTTCCAATAGCAAAAAATAGAAATTTGTACCGAAAACTCCGTTTTTTCAACTGTGCAAAAATATAAATCCACTAACAAAATCACATTATTTTATAACAAAAAATAACAATAACACAATAAAAACAATTTCTAATCCAGGATAAACATGAAAGGGGAAATCATAACGATTATAACGTAACAAAATAGCGGAACTGTAACCATGCAGTTTATTCCAATTTTTTACCATTCCAAAATGCAAAGCAAAATCTTTATTTATTTTTCTACAATTCAAAATATATTTATTCTAAATTTTATTTTAACTTTAATTAACACATGAACATTAAAACGAACGAAGTTGATCTATACAGCAAAAACAAACAAACAAATTACACCTATAGGTTATTGACTAGAGTTAGGAAACCGATAGAAAATGGATCGGTGTTGACTTTTTTTCGTTTTTTCAAAATATGCGGTTTCGGTTTTTTACACCAAATTGTTTATAAAAATGGTCGATTTGTTCAAAATTTGAATAAATATTATGTTTAAACAATTTTTTATCGTTTTTTAAAAGAAATTCGACGGAAAAATATGAAAATTCGAGAATTTTCATACAAACGGGAATAAAATTTTTCTTTCGGTTTTTTTCGACTTGTTCACTTTCGGTTTCGACTTTTTTCGGCTTCAGTTTCCTAACTCGATTTAAAACGTGCGAATTTACACAATTTTTCGCATAACCTATAAGCGACTAAGCTAGAATGCTGATTTTATGCACTATACATCAATACATAGAAAATAGTAGCAATACAACACAATTAAAAAATACAGAAAACAGGAGAATACGATTAATTATGTATAATGATCGGCTTGTCGGCATTGTTCCCAGTCTTCACACCGCGCATTCTGTTCATGTGATTGATTCCGATATATGGAGTGACCGCTGTATAATCTGAAAATAAATCAGCATACAGTAGCAGAAAAAAAATTTGGAGCTCTTCTCCCTGGGGAGACGCAATCAACAGGATTCCAAAAACTGATACTTTTTTGAAGAAAATTTTATCAAAAAATATCCTCTATGGGTAGTAGTAACAACTTACTTTCTGCGCTGACTACCCAATACTCAGCAATTAAAGGAGAGTCACATTCCGGGTCGAGTGGAATCGAAGTACAAGATCTCTCGATTGAAAATTTATACTAGAACGAAAATTATCACTCAAAATGTAAAAAAGGGGCATACCTTCTTGTAGTCATTTTCAGGGACTTCGAGTCGATCCATTAGCCTCTTATGAACAGTCGCAAAAGTTTCACCTTCTTTGATCTTCGTGAAGAATGGAACGCCGAACATGCGGCTCTTGTCCTTGTCATAATGTGCCACCGGGACTAGTCGTTCGTCATCACCGATTTCGAGCTGATCTCGTGGGATTTCTTCAAGTCGAACCTAAAAAGTAGACTAGATTAGTAGTTGTTAAATGATTATTTCATTTTTATTGCTTAAAACCCCATATATTTTTTCATCGAAAAGTTCAAAAATAGCAACAAAAAAAGACGAGAAATAAGTAAAAAATGAAAAGTTTGAAGTTTCGATTGAAGACCGTCGAAAAAAACACGTTAAAAACATTTTTTAAAGTGTCTGGTTTTTTTGCGCCACTATGTAATTTGGTTGGTTTTGAATTAAAACAACAACTCCTGGTCTCGTCTCTTCGTTTCCCTACTATAAAAAAGCGTACATCTTTTGGATCTGCAATCAACGGATCCTTGATCTGAGTACAATACTTATGCATATCTTGAATCGGCCATTCATTGTTCACGACCCGGATCACTCGGTGATGGTCGAGCAATTGAACGCATCTTAAAAATTCGGATAAAGGCTAATAATTATAGGGTAAGCCAAAAAACCGTACTTTTGTTTTTGGTGAAAAATTTTTTTCAAAAACCATCTATAAGGGGTATTTTCATGCGATTTTTAACAATTGTTCACCAAAAAAAGCAAAAGTACTGTTTTTGGCTCACCCTGTAGAGTTATACACGGGCCAGGCCGGCCTGTACCGACAAAAATTGCGCGGCCTGAGAACAGACCGCTGAGCATTTTCGACTTAAAACAAGAATTTTTTCACACACAAAGTTTCGATTAAAAATCACATAAGAGACCCTTGATTTTTATCCAATTTTGAATAAAAATTTAAAGAAAACATAAGTAGGGACCCTTATGCAAAATGGACCCTCCAGAAATGGAATCCTAGATTCGCCTACGCCTGTGACCGACTAGTCTCAATGCAGGCCATGTCGACTGTGGCCTGGCACAAATTGAGTGGCCTGAGGGCAGGCCACGACTGTCCTGTGGCTGGTCCATGCAAACAATTTTCGATCTAAAAAAGCCACTCTCCCTAATCTGCCACAATGGACTATTCCATAGGAGTGGCAGATTATCGATGAACCCACCGTATTTGGCCGACATCTTCATCCGGAAAAGGCCAAGCTTTACGAGCTTCATCCAAGAGGTCGCGAATTTTTCCATGTCGAGCGATATAGACCGTAATTTCCTAAATTGTGATCAAATATACACCATACAGATTAATGATACTCAGCGTGTCAATTGTGACACATGCTTAAATATGCAAATTTTAAGAGCACATGTGTATAATTTGTTTGTGTTGTCAATGATGACAAAGTTGAAACCAAAATAAATTATATACGATCTGTAGAATTCGGTACTAGTGAACTTTTTTCAAAAACTGTAACTTTTTTCTTTGAAAATAATCTTTCTAGAGGTAAAAGTGAGAAATCGCACATTTTCGAACCTTGAAAATGCTTCCCTGACCCCGATTCAGGATATTGTATTGAAGTAAAAATGGAAAAAGTTCAAATTTTGACCATTTTCGATCAATTGAATATCCGAGTAAAGAAAGCATTTTTTTAGGAAAGCAGTACCAATTTCTGTAGCGGTATATTTTGACTAAAAATAAAAACAAAAAAGAATTAAAAAAAAATTTTCTTCCCACAAAACACACACACCTTCATTTTAAATTTGCGATTCATTACAACAATACGAACACTTTTCTTCCAACTAGTGTATTCATTGACCGTTATTGGCAATCTCGAATAGAAGACTTTTCTCTGGTGATCGATTCTAGGATCAGTCAAAGAAATGGAAAAGTTTTTATGATTCGTAAATTCATAGGAATGCTCGAGAATTTCATTAACGGTATCATTGTTGTAATCCTCTTTCAATATCCCGTACGGCTTGCCGTTAAAACTGCGCCAGAGTAGAATCTTCGTTGGATCATGCTTGATGTGAGCACCAATCAGTTCACACATTTCTGATAAGCGACGTCGCTATAAAAATATACAAGTTAGAAGAGGCATGTCAACAATTCCCCCGGGGAACAATTGCCCCCAGCAAAAACATGAAACAATTGCCCCTGGGGTGAATTTTTCATAGCGGGTCATTTTTCCTGAGGGCAATTGCTCCCCAGTACAGTAGCCCTTATTGTTTCAAAACATGTAACATCATACATGGGCAAGGGGGGTAGGTCGAAAACCCAAATGCGATACGTTTGTCGACCAAAAAAAAAAAAACGTTGCAGGTACAATTTTTGCGACCTGCGATACAATTTTTCCATACCCAACTGCGACATGTTTTCTACATTTTACCTAACCGCGACATGTTTTTTGCATTTTACCCCTCTTGCGGCGATATGGAGGTGGGTCAACCCACCCCTTGCCCACGTATGTGTAACATGTTTTTTGAAATCCTAAAAAACTTGTTACACTTATAGGTTACTATTATTGGCGTTGGATTAGGGGTTGTTCACATATCACGTAACCAGGTTGAAGGGCGCTTGATCACCGTGAGAGGGGAGGGGGTCAGACCATTGATCACGTGATCAGGCGCGTAGCGAGGGGCAATCCCCCACAAAATCGAAAAAGATAAAAAATTTTCAAATAGTCCTCCCTTATGTTTTTGGCCAAAATTTTTGAATAATTTATAAAAAATTGCCAACTTGATGTTTCGAAACATGTAACAGATTTCGAAGCATCACTAAGATTCTCACATCTTCTAAGCAAGCTTGTTCGCTACTGTAATAAAAAAAAACATTACCACATCGATATTAATCTTGAATGGTGGGATAGCTTCGTCGGAGCTGGCAAAACCTTCAATCACATCGATAAATTCGATTGTTGTTTGGTAAAACAGTGTCTCATAATATGATCTTGCGCAGTTCTCTTCGGAAGTCTTTTCAGCATCTTCGACAACAATAATGATACCATTTTTACAGACAAGAAACTTCTTCAGCTCATGAATTTGAAAAAAATTAGGCGTCACGTCCTTAAAACTTATTTTAACATGTGCTGCTCAAAGTGTCAATTTTGCCACCTACAGGCTCAAAAAATGTAACTTTGCTTGATTTTCAATAAAATCGTGTTTATTGAAACGAAGGGCAATCCCCCCACAGAAAATGAAAATCGTTTTTAGGCAAAAAAACGCATTTTTGCGACTTTCGCTTCAATACACATCCCTGATTCAGGAAAGGCGTTTTTTCGCTCCGGAAATGTCAAATTCCTGAAATTGATCAACATAAACATACGATATAATATTTGATCGAAAGATCTTCGGAAATACCAAGTTTTCGACAAATCTTAGGATGATTCGGCTTCTTCTCTAACTCCTCCACTTCATCCATCGGCAACAGAATACAACCCTTGTACTCGGGCAGTTTTCGTTCATGGTTGTAGTACTTCAGAAAATATAAGCGATGTCCTAAAAGTTAGTCAATTTACATCATCGAAATTTTAAAATTTTTCCGATCTGGGGCCTATTTCTGGAGCTACTCGAGGCTCAGAGCGAAAATGCTATTTTTTTAAAGGCTTTATCAGATTCGCATACAGTAGAAAGAAAAATTCAAATTTTGAAAGTACTTTTCCATTTTCTATGTGGAAAAGCACTTGATCTTAACACAAAGTTTATTTAAAAAATTACTATCGGTAATTTCCAGGCTCCGTTCAGGCGTATCGGAATCCATGTTATGCACTTCCAAGAATAACCATGGCAAATAATGAACCAATAGACTAGACACTGGTATGGATTGGAGATGAATGATGGTACTTGGACGATTGCTCTCCAAAAAATCAAATTGCGTTTGAAGCTCTGCATTGATGTTACTAAATGCCCACAATCGAAACTGAGTTATTTTCAAGCCCTAAAAACAATGTTAGAAAAAAAGTAGAGTGTTGCAATAAAAAAAAACTACCAAATTTTTAGCCACAAAATCATATAGTTCAGTTAAAAGCATCGTCTTCTCCACTTTTAGACGAGCAATTGCGTTATGATCACCACTAGCCAAGGAATTCTGATCAAACAAATCAAAGCCATGGTGATTGCGCATATTTTCTTCAGTAACCAGCTAAAAAATTGTTAAATGCTTGGATCCTTAGAGCTTGGTGCAAAGTGGGTTTTGGTTGGAAAGAGGGAAGGAGTCTCCAAAAATTTATCTTGATCCTTACGTTTTTTTTCAAAAATTTTCCACCATTTTGGGCAAAAACATAAAATGGACGAGAAAATTTTATGAAAAAATATCCTCTATGGGTAATTTTCTATGAGAAAATTACGTTGGCAATGTTATTTTGCAAAGTTTTTGGAATCCTGTTGATCAGTAGCGTATCCAGGGAAGTACGAAGGGGGCGACCGCACCCCCCGAAACTTTTTCTTCACCGAAAATTTTCTTCAAAAAATGAAAAAATAAGGAAAATTTCGAAAAATTTCATTGAAAAAATAGGTTTCGCACACCCAAAATCGAAGAAATCAAAATTCTGGATACGCTACTGACTCTCGCACCTCCAAAAATTGATCCTAGATACGCTACTGCTGTTGATTGCGTCGGGAGAAAAGCTCCAAAATTTTTTATTTTTTCAGGTTTGAGAGGGGTAATTGCCCCCCCCCCCTCCCAACGCAGCCACTCTAGAGGCAAAAATGCAGCTCAGAATCTTACAAAAAGTTCAGTGAATAAGGACTCTTCTTCGCGCTGCTTGCGCCTTTGCTCTTCTTGTGCCTTTTCTAATTCAAAGCGATCTTTCAAATAGCCGGGTATATCACCGGGCATAACTGGACATAAAACATCGTCTAAAATTTTTGTTAAAAGCCATTTGGAGTCATAAAAACGTACCAATTAAAGATTTCTTAACATATACTAACATATATGCATTTGCATAAGATACTGTTCGGAAATTTTCGAGAGCTGTTTGTTCGCCACCATAGTTGGCTGAAACCGCTTCACGAAGCGCTGCTTTTGAAACAACTTCATCATTGAACTTGTACCACTAAAAAATGATAGTATAAATTTGCAGTGAATCTTTAATGCTAAATAGAGTAAAAATTTCGAGAATCACACAATTTGAAATTTAAGGAGTCAAACTCGAGTCTGGGAACTAGTGCCCTGAGCTAAACTCGAAAAATAGAAATTTTTTTTGATGAAATTTTCCGTTTTTTAAACAAAATTTCCATTTTCTATTTTCCGTTTTGTTTAAAAACAAAAATTTTCAAAAAAATACATGTCAAAATACCAAAATTTTCCGAGTTCAGCAACAAACTCGAGTCCATTGGGGACCAATTGCATCATCGGAAAGTGAAACGTACGTTCAAAATTCGCATATTTCCTGATTACTTTCCACTTTCCAATGTACGCAATTGGCCTCGAGGGTCGATAAAAAAGGCTCAATCTAACTCCACTCGGGGGTTACATCTCAAAGTTTGATCTTCTCCAGTTTTTTTGACGTCTTAGCCAAAAGTGATCTTCACAAAAATTGTAGATCTTGATTTCTAGAATCTCATAGGAAAGAAATTTTTATATTTTGGTGCTTGTTAGTAGATTTTTACGGAATGAAAAGAGATTTTTCCGGAAAAAACCGAAAAATCTGGGAAAAACTGGTTTTTCCGAAAAATCCCCCTCCATCTCTACGCATTATAAACCAACCGTCGAGTTATTGTAATCATTCGGTGCCACAACTTTTTCAGCTGTTTCTTTCGAGATCACAATAAGATGATCCGTTGACTTATGCAATAGGTTTCTACTTCGGTGCAAGTTAGCACAAGACGTTGGTCTTCTGCTGCATTAATGGAGCCTGGTTCTTGTTCCCCCACTGCTGCTTCTCCTTGGCAGGTTCCAAGTGTATTCTTTATGCGCATAGCTGTCGTTGTCTTTATTGTTGCTGGAGACGGAGCCACCAGGCGTTGCATTGCCAGCCGTGCATCCACCAAGAGCCAGGCACGATGAGCGATCGGTCATCTTGAATCTTGTTTCTTCAAGCTGAAGTAGAATCGGAATCGATGCACAGTCAGAAAGCTTGTTCCAAATCGGAAAGTGAATCTAAAAAGCTCCTTTTATAGTGATTTGAAAGTGTCGATTATGCGAATTTCAGGGTGGCTATAAAAGGGAGGTTGAAAAGATTGAATCACCGTCGATTTACGACAACTATCTGCTCTCTTCATTTTAAAGCTTTCAAATCAGCACAAGTAAAGAATGGCCGCTTCTGTTCCGCCTAGTGATATTCAACTGCAGCCTAAAGAGAAGATCGTCTTCAACTCGCCCTTCGACGTCAGGCAAACCTACCACATCAAGGTAAGCAGCTCTTTTTGTCGGTGTTACCTTCTAATTCTGTTGCTTTTAGATCACCAACTCGAGTGCTCAGCGCGTTGGCTTTAGAGTGAACACGAATTTGAAGCGCGTTTTCATGGATCCTCATAACGGTGTTCTCGACCCGAAGAAAACAGCGATTATCTGTGTCTCGTGCCGATCGTACAACTACGTTGGATCGTTGCCAACAAATGGAAGGATCTCCGTCGAATGGACGAAGTTGACACAATTGGCCGCGAAGCAGTTTCGCCAGAAGTATTACGAATGTAATTTCGCAATCAAGGAAGTCAAAGACCTGGCCATCGAGTTCAATCCTTAGGCCTAAGGATTGAACTCGATGGCGAGGTCTTTGACCCTATAGGGCTGTATATATTCATTGTATATATTCATTTTTTAAATAAAGTTCAGTTTATTAAATGTTTAAGTGTATAGACAGCGGATTTTCTTACCTATTGTGTTAGTTTGTAGATTTTACTTTTTTAAATCTGTTCTTGTTTAGTTTTCGCTGGATAAGTTGGCCGAAGATCATCTTGTATCAACTCCAATAATTCATCAAAAACGATTGGTAGCCGATATCTTTCACGGAAAAGTTTAGGATCCTCTCGATATTCTTGTCTTTCCTTCAAAACAGATAGTCGTCTTGGTGGCCTTTCTTCATCCGAATCTGATACCACATTTTGGTCGTCGTCTGAATCGGAAAACAGCATTTTTTCTTAAAATGAATGGACAAAAAAAATTTTATAACAGCAAAAATGATAAAGATAGTGTGTCTAAAACAATTACATTTTGTGGATTTTTTGACGAACAATATTTAAAAAATTTTGTTTTCAAAAATCGAACAATTTGATCTATATAGGGTATTTTTTATGCAAAAAATCGATTCCCGAGGTATTTTTTCGCTATAACTTCAAAAAATAAAAACGCCGTTGCCAGCTCAAAATGTGCCGATGTCGGCCTAAAAAGTGCCGGTGACAGCCCAAAAAGTGACGGCCTAAAAAGTGCCGGTACCAGCCCAAAAAGTGCAGGTGCCAGCCCGAAATGTGTCGGCCTAACAAGTGACGGTGCCAGCCCAAAAAGTGACGGCCTAAAAAGTGCCGGCTTAACAAGTGCCAGCCCAAAATATGCCGGTGCTGGCCTAGAATGTGTTGGTGTCGGCACTTTTTAGGCCGGCACCGGTACATTTTGGGCTGGCACCGGCACTTTTTTGAACATTTTTGCGGTCCAGTGCTTTTCACTCCATCACCGGAGTGAAAGGCTCTGGCACCGGTGCCAAAAACTTTTTGCATGCGAAATTAATTCTTTGACCTTTGCTTTCACTTCAGGATAAATACGTTCAAGTTCACAATGAGAATAGAAAATTCGAGTCTTCTGATCATATTTAGGAGCCAAAAATTGAAGAAGTCTTCGAAAGCCTGAAAAAAGAAGGAAAAATTAGAAAAATAAAAAACCTGCAGATTCCGAAAAAGAAAAAGGAACCAGATCAACTGCGATCATTTCCATAATAAGACAATCTAGTCGCTTGGATTTTGGTCCATCTTTGTTCCATTGTTCTAAAAAGAAGGTCTTGTACTTAAATTAGTTATTTTCAAAACCCTTGGAGAGATGAGAAAAAATATCCTAAAATTAAACTACTTGTTTTTTTGTGAAAAATTTTTTTCCAAAATCACCTACGGGGGGGGGGTATTTTCATGCGAGAAATCGATTGCACGCATCGAAAAAACGTTTCTCAGACCGTGACATATCAAATTCTCGTATTTTCAAGCATTACAAAATATTATTGAAATCACTTTTTTGTATATTTCATAGTCTGGGATGCATTTTCTAGGTTTTTCGATGCGCGATTTTTGAAAAAAATTGAAATTTTTAGCCAAAAAATGCAAAAATACGGTTTTTTGGCTCACCCTGTAAACGGTTAATGACAAAAGTTTATATTTAAAACTTTAAACATGGTGTGAATTAATACACTAAAACACATTCAATTGCAATGGTAAAATTTCGGCAAATGCATATATAATAAAGTGATTTCTGAGAGAAAATATTTTTATAGAAAAACGCCATTTAAATTGAGAAGATACAACTTGAATAACACAATTAAATTTAACAGATAAAAATATAGAATATTCAATGGGTATGATGTAATACATACAAAAGATAAAACTATAAAATCTATGACTATTTTTAGGATTCAATATACGAGGATACTGTTTTATTTTAACCCTATTAGGGGCTAAATTTTATGATGGTGAATCGATTGCGCACATTTCAACGCTTCCCCTGGCTCTGAATTAGGATATCAGAGTGTGTGTATTGAAGCGAAAATCGAAAATTTTTAGATTTTCTGCCTGAAAATGATCTTTCTGGAGGGTAAATTTATTCGGGAAATCGATTGCGCGCATTCCCAATGCTTGAAAACGCTTTCCCTGATCATGAAAAAATCACCCAAATTCCGGTTTCTTATACACCCTGTATTACTAAAGATGACTAGAACGATAAAAACAGTAACCGAACAGCTAACAATATTACTAAAATTTGTACTGGGTATAATATAATTATTAGAATGATTATTCACCGAAGGAATGTTTCACTTTTTTCCCGAATTCTTAAGTACGATTCATCGCTCGGGCTTGCTGCCTAGCACGCTGTTCATGAATATCCAGAGAGCTTGTAGCGGAGCCAATTTGAACGGCACTCTTGGGCCAAGCGATTTTTGCTTCGTGGCGTTTATACGCGAACAAATGTGGTTTACCAGCATCGTTCAATTGGTCTCGGATCACATCGGGAAATTCATTCGACAGCAGACATGTTTCAAATCCATCGAACAATATGTATCTAAATGAATATTCTTAGTTACAAGTTTCAAACTAATGATGCTGCTCAGAGTCACAATTTTTTGTGTCACTGACCATAAATATGCAAATTTCGGACGCGAGATATAATTTGTTCACAGTGGCAATTGTGTGACAAATTTTGAGCAAAAATTTCGATTTTTGAACAAAACTTTCGATATGAAAATTTCGATTTTGAGTCTCTCCATTGTCAACATGAAACAACTATATCGTACTCAAAATTCGCATATTTTTATGGTTGAGAAAATCTATTCCGCTTTTTGTAATTTTGAGCACTCCACTGGTTTCCAATTTTGTGACCTCCCAGGTTGCCCAAAAATTTGTATGTATAATGCAAACAACACTTACAATCCATAATCCTCAGGGTTAGTGATAGCGAACTGATGGGCGATTACTCTACACAACTTAGAGGCATTCATCTGAGGTAGTGCAGGAAACATATGATATTCTATGGAGCCTTGAGTTTCATCGGGTACTGCCACTCGTATAAAAGCATCAGGCGCCTCTTCAACGCCGCTCTTTAAAGTCTACAAAAAGGTGTTTTTGTTTAGAGCATTTTTCATTTCCCTTAGGCATGTCAAAAAAACTCTTTGCCTGATTTTCAATAAAATTGTGCTTATTGAAATGGTTTGTTATGAAGCATAAAATTTTATTCGTTTTTTATGCTTCTCGATCAATAAAATTTTATGCTTCATGACCAATCGTTTCAATAAACTACGATTTTATTGAAAATCAGGCAAAGTTACATTTTTTGACATGCTTGAGAACGCAGCCTTACTGATTGTGGATCGGTCGGCAAAAATCCTCCATCCGCTCCACCCGACTTCAATCTTCGCAAGCTATCAGGATTTTTTAAAACGTGTACAGCGGAGAACAACGTCGTTAGATAATAGGCCGCATCTCCAGTCGTCAATAGCTGTTGAGGTAGTAATTCCCACATATACCATGCTTCTACTTCGCATCCAACCGACGACGTTCGTGCCATTATATAAACTAGCCAACGGATTAGCTCTAAAAAGATACTACTTAAACGTGTAATGTTTGCCTGAGTTTATCTATTGAACGATCCTCGGGAATCAGAAATTAACGGGCATCAGTTGTGAGGTCTCGATAGCACAATGGTAGTGCACTTGGACGGTAGTCAGGGGATCCGGATTCGAGTCCCGGTCGGGTCCGAAAACTTTTGCTCAATTTCAAAAAGATCCTCGGAAACGTTTTGATTTCATTACTATTAGGTTGATCGGAAAGTTTCCGCACTCATTCTAAAATGACTTTTATTTAACGAAACAAAAACAAAACAATAAATAACTAATAATCGAAGTATTCCCCATTATTTTCTATCACTTTTTGCCATTGTTCTTCGAGTCTGGTTAACCCACGGCGGTACCAATCTCTGTCCTTAGATGCAAAGAATTCTTCAAGACTTTCGCGCATTTCTTCGATGGTTTTGAACTTTTTTCCACGCAGCCAGTGCTCCAACGATCGGAATAGGTAGAAATCACTTGGCGCCATGTCCGGGCTGTACGGTGCGTGATCCAGAGGCTCCCATCCGAGGTCTTCAACCTTCTGGCGCGTTTGTCTTGACCGATGAGGTTTTGCGTTGTCATCCAGGAAAATCACTGGAATTCGTCGATTTCGAAGGGCGCGGCGGACACGGTCGAGTTGCTCACAATAAACACCAGACTTAACCGTCTTTCCCTGCTCCAAAAGCTCCCAAAAAATCGGTCCACGTCGATCCCACCACACGCACAACATGGCTTTCTTTGCCCGAAAGTCCTTTCTGGGCGTTTGACCGGGCTTCTGACCAGGCGATCTCCATTCTCCATGGCGTTCATCGTTCACAAAAGGGATCCATTTCTCGTCGCACGTCACAATATACTCGAAAAACGGCGACCGGCGATGTCTTCGAAGCAACCGGGTCGCAATTTCCACTCTTTTCCGTTTTTGGGCTTCTGTGAGCTCTTTTGGAACCCATCGACTTCTGAGCCACTTTTTGCCTGAAAAATATGGTCAACCCCGCCTCAAATCAAAAGACTAACCTGCGGCATGCAATATTTCAACAATTTGGCTTTGGGCACAATCGAAATCTTCAGCCAACATGCGCGTAGTCATCGACGGATGCGCTTCGACGGTGTTGACGACAGCAGCTCGGTCGATTTCTCGAGGACGCCCAGCTCGTTTTTTGTCAGCAATCTCCATCTGGTTGTTTTTAAACTTTGAGAACCACTCATAAGCTGTCCTTTTGGCCACAATTCCATGTCCTTTAGCTCGGTTGATGTTGTCCATTGCCTCTTTTGCAGTATGGCCCAGCTCAAACTCGTATTTTAGCAGTTCACGAATAACTCCTCGATTTTTTTCCATTTTTTTAGAAACTAAAGAAAAGTTTATATAAAAATTAAAGATTAAATACGAATTAACAAGTATGTACAAAAAAAAATTTATTCGCATCAAAAAACATTGTCATTTTGGAATGAGTGCGGAAACTTTCCGATCAACCTAATATTATGCCTTAAAACCCCTAAAATAGGCAATTTTGAACCCTCTCAAAGTGACGTAAAAACGTTCGAGCGACATTTTTTTCACTTTTTTGTTCATAACTCATCGAGATAAAGCGATGAGCATCGATTTTTCTTAAATTCGAGTTTATACCGTATTCTAGAATTTTTCCTTTTTTCGGCATAATTGGAAAAAATTAGACCAAACAAAAACATGGACCAATTTATAACATCATAAAAAACAAAACAATATGGCAACAAAATATATTGGATTATTTCCTATGTATCTGAAGCTCAAAAAATACATCTTATTTCGGTATTTTGGCAAAGTATATGCTGGGTACGATCCGATTTGGTTATCGATTTTTGACGCAATTTTTGACCATAGTAGGGTTGTTTTAGTCGGGGAATCGATTGCGCGCATTGCCGAGGCATACAAATGTTGCTTGACTCTGAGTCAGGGAATACAAATTTTTTGAGCAATTTTCGGGGTATACCCCTCGTGGGGTATGTTCCCGTGGACAAAATCAAAAAATTCCTTCAGATTCGTGTTCTCCATGATGAAAAACTCCCTGACACTAAATTTCAGCCAATTTGGATAACTTTTTGAAAATTCGAGTTGTGCGACACTTCGCACAACGGAAGTATAATCTGTAATTAGGGCTGCCATTTTGCCTTATTTGTAAGGAATTTTTTTACTTTTGAACTCACCAACTTACTTTTCCGGCGGTGTGAGACTTGCGGACGGGACATTTGCGGACGGAGACTTGCGGACGGAGACTTGCGGATGGAGACTTGCCGACGGACATT